>CM042182.1:38518002-38558002 GCA_023376005.1 Doryteuthis pealeii | reverse complement strand
AAAAAAAAAAAAAAAACAAAAAAAAAAACAACAAAGTCAGGTGGTATAGTAAGATACTGCTGGGACACTGTAGATTAGTAGTAAATGAGGGTTTAGCCCTGCATTCGCCATCATCTTTACAAATGATGGCTTTACAAAATTGTAGCCTTGTAGGTTTAAATAACGGTACAAGGAATTTGCCTTTCATTTATTATGCTGTTTATTATATTACTACGTGTAAGAAAGAAACAAAACACGACAACAAAACCAGTACAGATGAAGCCAAACAAGAATTAATATTGTTATTTGTGACTAATAATGATAAGTAAATAGTGACTAATAGTGACTAATTCACTAATTAATCTGTGTTAGATATTAGCTTATATGAATCGAGACATTATTGAATTAGTTTACTCGTGCCGTCAAAAAAAGAAATGTTGGTTGTATTCGTAAATTTACCAATCCCTCTGCATGAGTAGGATGTCTCTCAAGGTCAATTTCTTCAGTGGAGTTTTAACAGATTTGGATTCAGAAATGTCCTTCTCCTAGACTGGTTGACATACTATTACTACTAGTTGTCCATTATATCCGATGATGAGCCTGAAGAATGATTAAATTTCCAATTACCGTCGAACTGGGAAGACAAGGCAACAAACAATTGTAACTGAAATACAAACCCGAATGTCACAAAGTCTACTGCAGAATGACAGGATATATATAAGACTCCACAATGTCATTTTTCTTTTCCACATTTGACCAGAGAGATTAACAAAAAACGGTTCCCTTTCCGGCCCAAAAAATAAAAATTGACCCAACAAGGGTTTTGACATGCCGTAAATCCAGCAATTATTCCATTTTATTTTATTAAAAATGAATGTTTAATTCTTGTCCCTCACTAGAGAAAATAAAGATTTCAAAATGAAACGTTTTAAAAACACACTTTTTCCTTTAATAACGAAAGAGGAACTTAATCGTAGCAAAATTTGAAGTTGTTTTCTGTCTCGTCTTATTAAAATATAATTTTAATTTTCTCTCTCTTGTGTTCTGTGTTTAAATTGGAGGCGGAGAGCGTGTTAATGTAGGTGGTGAGGGGCTAACAAGGGGAGGTTACGTTCCTTTTGTGTCCGTCCTTATTGGTTACGGTCGGAGCTGGCGGGGCGGTGTGGTGGACTGTGGGGAGTGAGGTGGGGTGTGCTATAAGATTATAAATCTTGAAGTGAAATCGTGATTTCCAAAAAATAGACAGCTCGTTTTGAGAAAAGTCGAGCTTTTGCCAACAATGAAGATTTTTGTAAATTCATTTGTTATGAAATTAAAATTTGGAAAAATTTTCGAAATAATTGGACGTAGTTTGTTTTTTTGTTGTCTTTTTTTGTAGATTATAATTTTGTTAGAAATTTTCAAAAGCACTCAAATATTTAAGAGTTATTTTTTAGTTTTTTAAATTTTAGTTATTAATTTTGTGTTTTAAGTTTTTAAAAATAGTTTGTGTTTAATTAATAATGAGAATGATCTAAAACACTTTTTAAGTGGTTTTTATTACTTAACTTATTTAGTAAGAACTTTTATTGAAATCTTTCGTGTTGTTTAATTCTTTCTTTTGTTAGTTCTTTCTTTCTTTCTTTCTTTTCTTGTCTTTTCTTTCTTTCTTTCTTTCTTTTTTGTTATTCTTCTTTGCTTTCCTTATCTTTTCTTTCTTTCTTTTCTTCTTTTCTTTTGTTAATTCTTTGTTTCTTTCTATAGTTCGTGTCTTGCTGGACTCGTCTTTTCTTTTTTTATTTATCTTTTCTTTCTTTCTTTTTCCTTTTAGTTCTTTTTTCTTGCCTTTTTTTTTTGTTAATTCTTTCTTTCCTTTATTAGTTTTTTCTTTCTTTCTTTTGTTAATTCTTCTTTCCTTTATTTAGTTTTTCTTTCTTTTCTTTTGTTATTTCCTTTTTTTGTTTTGTTAATTATAAGTCTTTACTTTCTTCTTCTTTCTTATAGTTCGTTCTTCTTTCTTATTGTTCGTTCTTTCTTTTTCTTTTTATTTTTTCTTTCCTTTTTTTTCCTTTCTCTGGCTTCTTTCTTTCTTACGTTTGTTCTCTTTCGTGGTTCTTTCTTTCCTTTCATTCTTCCCTAAAGAAAAAAAGTCAATTTCTCTTCATGTCCGAGGTATCTGACAGCCATAAAAAAAATAATTGTTTGAAATCCAACTTTTATTGCGAGTGTTACTTCTTTTTTTTAGTTTTTCGGGTTGTTCCTAAAGATTTCTCATTGTTTGTGAATATGTGACTACAAGCAGTGATCAATCGAAGTGTTGAGCACTCGGAACAGTTCCCCCATGACCTAGTAGATGTACCAAGATTAGAGAATCGAAACACCCAGACCACTGCACTTCTAAATCGTCCCAGGGGACTAAGGAGACTTGCTGTCACTCAGGTTTTCCAAGTGGAAAGACCGTGCAGTGTAGGGCTGGCGTGAAAAAATTCGCGAGGGTTATTATTAGGTAACACCAAATAGGTTCACGTGATCAGTTTAGACGCATATTGAAACAAGAAAGTAAATATTTTGATTTTTTTTAAACTCGCTGAAAAAAGAAATAACGACATAAAGAGTTGTCAAAGAAACAAGTTGATTCAAAGAATCAAATTATTCGCTATTGGGAAAAAATTGCTCGCCATAGTCCTAGGAACTAAAGAGACTTGCTGTCACTCGGGTTCCAGTGAAAAACAGGACTGGCGTGAAAAAATTTCCGCAGGGTTATTATTATTATTATTATTATTATTATTATTATTATTTATTATTATTACATTATTAATTATGTATACTCATTTGTCGAAGACAATCGTATTTTAACAAAAAAATTTTAAACCCCCATACCATTTTGAACCATTTTTACGCAAAAAATCTAGGAATTATCCGATTTTAAATGAAAATTTTTCAGTATGATTTAGCAATGGAATGGATTTATATGCATCATATTTAATTATTAAAAACTTTCTGATTTTTTTTTTTTGGGTCAATTAACTTTGGCCGCCTCATTTTTTTGGGCTCAAAATATTGGTGGGGTTATATACTTTCCAACTAATTAATATAATAAAAAGACAAAAGACGAAGTTGTGATAGAAGAAAAACATCAAGGGATGCTTCCCGGTAGAAAACTCAGTACAATTAACGAATAATTGATAATAAAACAATAATTATTATTATTATTATTATTTATTATTGATTATTATTATACTGACAATAATGCCCAATTTTAATTATTTCAAGCAAAGTACCGGAATAAAATATGAAATAAAATAATATTAATAATAAAACGCACATAATACTGATATTTTTTAATACACGTGAATAACCGCCGAGTGATTTCCCCCAGTTCAATTTCCAAACCGAATTATGATTTGTGGTCTGCATCCACGCCAAATTTTTTCTTTCTTTTTCTTTCTTTTTTCTATTTTTTTTTCTTTCTTTTTCTATCTTCTTTTTTTTTTTTGTATTTTTCTTTTTTCTTTCTTTTCTTTTCTTTTTTTTCATTCACCTTAAATCTCGATATAATACCAAGAGAGATATAACAACTTATGAAATGCTATAATCCAATTCTTCACTCCTTTCCTAAACAGAGCATCGATATCATTATGGAACTGGTAGTAATATATCGAGACAACCAACTATTTCACGAGCCGTCACAAGAGTTAGTAGTAGTAGTAGTATAGTTAGTAGTTTTATTTTAGTACCGTTTAATTTTTCTTTGATGTTTGTTTCTATCTTTTATTCGCATAGAAGGACGTTTTTTTCTTCTTCTTCTATTCACACCTTCGGTCTTTGTCTTTTATTTATACTGTAACTAGTTTTTATTTATACTGTTTTATTTTATCTATTTTTTTATATTTTATACTGTAACTTGTTTTTCTTTATACTGTAACTAGTTTCGAAAGTAATTAAGTTATATAATTGGGGGGCGAAAATATCGGTGGGGTTATATAAGTAGTATACCCATCCGATATTTTGCGCCTCAAAATGGGGGGGGTGGGTGATTAAAAGTTAAGTGACCTGAAAAAAAATTAGAAAGTTTTTAGATAAAATAACTATGCATTATAAATCATTCATTGATAATGCGAACACTGAAAATTTCATTAAAAATCGGATAATTCCCTGATTTTTTGGTATAACTATTTTATCGGGGAATGGGGGGGTAATTTGTATTGGTTCGAAAACAGCGGAACTTTTCCTAACAAATTGGATATAACTAGTATGTATGTATATGTGTATGTAAATCCTGGATGAAAACTAGAGAAATACAATAAAACAATTCATCTGGCGATTAATGACAAAGTAAAATATATGATAATATCAGTTAAATGAATCGCACCGGTTCAGTACTTTTTTGTGGGTAAAAAATTAGGAAGATTTGATTATATATTTTCAGAAGGCTATTTGTACAAAAAGTGTAACAATATACAATAGAGAATTATGAGATATTTTAAAATTCTTACTTATTTTGAAATACCTAGGAACTGTGTTCTAGAAATTTCAATGTGTTAAAGACAAATCGATTACTTCGTATAGGGAGGGGGTGCCCTTAACCTCTCACCGCGCCCATTACCCCAATGTGAGGTGGCTGGGTATGCGCTCTAGTCAACTGTTAGTTTCTTATTTTTATTTAATTGGCTGAATGGAAAGGTTATGTTTGACACTATTGTAAGAGGAAAACATTGGTTCTTCATTTGTCGCTATGTACAAGTTATCTACCTTGGATATTGCTTTTTGTCCTGTGCACGTGCTAGAATAACAGAAACTATCGGGTGTAATCATCAAGCACTTGCTATCAGAATATGCGGGATGGTGCGTGGGGGGAGTAGCTACGATAATCCTATTTCTTTCTTTTTTTCTTTTTTATAGTGGGCGAAACGATTGATGCTACGGTAATTTTTTTAGTTGTAATCAGTTTGATGAAAAAGATTAGAATATAAAAAAAAAAACAAAAAAAATAGATAATAATGAAAATAAAATAGATTAAAACTGATAAGTGATTAAGAAAAAAAATGAAGTTGACATTAAAAGAGAAACGAAGAATGAAAACATTCCGTGTTTTTTTTATATGCATCGTGACCAACACAAAATCAACTTTTAGTATGTAGCGGCCATCATGTGTTTTCTGTTCGTTCGCTTCTAGTTGTGTTAGCTAGCTTACGAACATCACAGATTACATTCGCCTATTTCAACTCACCACCATACTCCTACAACATCCCCTCTTCGCTCACTCACTCACACTCACAACATATAACAGTCACTATATATATTATGTATTATATATATAATATATATATATATATATATATATAATATATATATATATGCACACACACACATATATAATATTGAGAATACACACACATATATATAATATATAGAGGAATACACACACACACACACACACATAATATATAGAGGAATACACACAACACACATCGTACCAACAACAGTCCAGCTCATATAGTGAACGTTACTAGGCAAGGAATGCCCACATCCGTGTACTTACGATCCTATAATATCAAGAAATACAACACCACACATGTATAATACATTAGGACACAATACACACACAAATATAATATATAGGAGGAATACATACCACACACACACACATACACAAATCAAGTAATATAAGAGAAATACACACAGCATGAAAAACACAATATATAGAAGAAATACACAGAAACAACACACCGACATATATATAATATATGATATATAGAGAAACCATACCACACACATATATATATATATGATATATAAGAGAAACACATATATATATGATATATAGAGAAACACATCACAAACACATATATATATGATATATATAGAGAGAATACATACACACACACATATCATATGATATATAGAGAGAAATACATACACACATACACACACACACACATATATATATATATTATATATATATAGAGAAATACCATACAAAGCACATATAAATGATATATTTAGAGAAATACATACATATATATATAATATATAAAGAAATACATACAACACATATATAACTATAGAGAGAAAACACACACATACACACATATATAATATAGAGAGAAATACATACACATACACACACACATATATATATATAGAGAATATCATACACCACCAACATTCATATATATATATATATATACATTCTATCTCTTTCATATTAGTGTACCTACCCATGTGTATACATATGAGCAAGCTTTACTACTGAAGAAAACATAGCGCTTTATAATCTTTACTTGTGAAAATTAATTACTCTTTCGCTCGTAAACATATGCCACCTTACAATGGTTTAAAATGGAGAAAAGCCATTAATTCTTAAGTCCAGTCCTTATGAAGACACCAATATATTATTACATTAGTGAAATCACTCTGTTTGCTCCTTGTCCAGAATATCCCACCAAAAATGTTTAAATAGGGGGTGGGATATAAAAAAAAATTTATAATTCATTCACCGTTTAGATAGGAATAAGTTTTAAAATCGTTAGTTTTTATTATTGTTACTGGACATTTACATATTACTATTTCTCTGAATTTTTTTGATGAGGCTTGATAATTTTGGATTATTTGGACTATTTGTCTTCATCTTTATTGTCTTCTGCACTATTTATCTGAATTTTTTAATGAGGCTTGATAATTTGGATTAATTTGGACTATTGTCCTCATCTTTATTGTCTTCTGCACTATTTCTCTGAATTTTTTAGATGAGGCTTGATAATTTGGATTATTCGGACTATTGTTCTCATGTTTATTGTTATCTACACTATTTCTCTGAATTTTTTAGATGAGGCTTGATAATTTGGATTATTTGGACTATTGTCCTCATCTTTATTGTCTTCTGCACTATTTCTCTGAATTTTTTAGATAATGCTTGAATAATTTGGATTATTCGGACTATTGTTCTCATGTTTATTGTTATCTACACTATTTCTCTGAATTTTTTAGATGAGGCTTAATAATTTGGATTATTCGGACTACTGTCCTCATCTTTATTGTTATCTACACTATTTATCTGAATTTTTTAGATGAGGCTTGATAATTTGGATTATTTTGGACTATTGTTTCATCTTTATTGTCTTCTGCACTATTTCACTGAATTTTTTTTAGATGAGGCTTAATAAATTTGGATTATTCAGATTATTGTCCTCTTTATTGTTATTCTGCACAATTTCTCTGATTTTTAAAAATGAGGTTTAATAATTTAGATTATTCAGACTATTGTCCTCATCTTTATTGGTAGCTGTACAATATTTCGGCCGATGTGCCCTCCAACCTTCTTCATGTGTTTTCTGGTCAAGCTTGGAACATTCTCTTTGAAATGTTGTGTATATAACTATAAAGATGAGGACAGTAGTCCAAATATCCAAATAATTTTTAGTTTTTAAAAAAATAAGATATATCTTTATTTTATATTCAGTTCCAAAAATTATAAGTGGACAATAAGTCACCATTTTTTAATGGTTGTCTCCTAGATATGACATTTAATTTGATTATAACATTCAAATATGTTTACTGAAGAGCTATTGCAAAATAGTTCAAATATTTAGAAATATATAATGATCCTGCTCTCTCTGTTTCTCACACTCTGTCTCTCTCTCTCTCTCTCTCTCTTTCTCAATCTTCTCTCCTTTCTCACTCTCTCCCTTCCTTTTCTCAACTCTCTCCGCTTCCTTTCTCATCTCTCTCTCTCTTCTTTCCTTCATCTCTCTCTCTCTCTTTTCTCCAACTCTCTCTCTCCCTTCTCAACTCTCTCTCTTCCTTTCTCTCAACTCTCTCTCTTCCTTTTCTCATTTTTCACACTCTCTCCCTTCCTTTCTCAACTCTCTCCTTCCTTTCTCCCTCTCTTCCATTCTTTTCTCTCACTCTCTCTTTTCTTCTCTCTCTCCTTTCTTCTCTCTCTCTCTCTCTTTCCATTCCTTTCTCTCTTCTTCTTTTTGCTGTCCCTTGCCTTTTCTCTCTCGCCTTTTTTCATCCTTCCTCCCTCTTACTTTCTCCTCTCTCTATCTTCCTTCCTCCCTCTTACTTTCCACCCCCCCTCCTCTCTCTCTTCTCTCTCTCTTCTCTCTCTTCTCTCCTTCTCTCTCTCTCTCTCTCTCCTTCCCCTCCCCCCTCTCTCTCTCCTTCCCCTCCCCCTCTCTCTCCTTCCCCTCTCTCTCTCTCCTTCCCCCTCTCTCTCTCTCCTTCCCTCCCTCCGCTTCCCTTCCCCTCTCTATCTCCTTCCTCTCCCCCTCTCTCTCTCCTTCCTCTTCCCCCTCTCTCTCTCCTTCCTTCCCCCCTCTCTCTCCCTTCTCTCTCCTCTCTCTCTCCCCTTCTCTTCCCCCCTCTCTCTCTCCTTCCTCTTCTCCTCTCTCTCTCCTTCTCTTCTTCCTCTCTCTCTCCTTCCTCTTTCTCCTCTCTCCTCTCCCTTCCTCTTCTCCCTCTCCTCCTCTCCTTCTCTTCTCCCTCTCTCCTCTCCTTCCTCTTTCTCCTCTCTCTCTCCTTCTCTTCTCCCTCTCTCTCTTCCTTCCTCTTCCACTCTCTCTCTCTCCTTCCTCTTCCCACTCTCTCTCTCTCTCCTTCCTCTTCCACTCTCTCTCTCTCCTCCTCTTCCACTCTCTCTCTCTCTCCTTCCTCTTCCCACTCTCTCTCTCTCTCCTTCCTCTTCCCACTCTCTCTCTTCTCTCCTTCTCTTCCCACTCTCTCTCTCCTTCCCTTCCCACTCTCTCTCTTCCTTCCTCTTCCACTCTCTCTCTCCTTCCTCTTCCACTCTCCTCTCTCCTTCTCTTCCCACTCTCTCTTTCTCCTTCCTCTTCCCACTCTCTCTCTCTCTCTCTCCTTCCTCTTCCCTCTCTCTCTCCTTCCTCTTTTCCTCTCTCTACTTTCTCATCTTCTCTCTCTAAAATGAATATGCATCCATGATTTCTCTTCCCCTCCAGTTCAGTTTTTTCAGCAAATTTGAACTCCAATTTTAATTAGAAAACACGATTCAATCCACTAATTATGATTATATAGTTTTTCAATCTCCTCATATGCTAAAATGCAATTTAATCGGGAGTGGCGGGGGTGAGACAACGTTCCCACCAAACTGTCTGTCTTCCCGTAACTCATTGGAAGTCTTTCCCAATCGTTAATTACGCGTTCTGTATGCATCGTAAACTGTTTGTATAGAACTAATTTAAAAATCATGAAATTACATTAAAATCCATTTGAACATTTATCAAAAAAACAAATTAGACCTTATAACTAAAATGTTTGCTTTATTCGACAAAAATCTCTTTCTTTTTTTTTTTTTTTTTTTTTTTTCTTTTTTTTTTTAAAGAATTACTAAAAATACTAAACAGAACTAATATGTATTAAAAGCATGTGTTATTTTATAGGTTGTTTATCTACATTACTAGAAGCGGCTACCCAGCTTCACCTAGGTAGAGGAGGGGGTAAAAAAGCTAGTTTGCAGATTTGATGAATTCAATCAGTTTAATGCCCTTTGCTTTCTATAACCGAATAACTGCGGCAAATTTGCGGCAGCGTCATTCGGGAGCGCTCCACCAGAAACGACTGACAAGCCAAGACTGAGCGTGGCAGCGAGGTGCACGCAGGGGCAGGTGTAGGTGCATGCATAACAAAAAACACAACAGTAATATATATATATATATATATATATATATATATATATATATATATATATTGGAGAAATAAGAGGAAATTATTTTATAGGTTATTTATCTACATTACTAGAAGCGGCTACCCAGCGTCACCTAGGTAGAGGGGGGGTAAAAAAGGTAGTTTTCGCAGATCCATTATTGTTGAATCACGGGTTGGATCCTCGCAGGAGGCCCCATTAATGTAATGGTTATCATTGTAGGAAATGGACTCGTCGACAAGAGTTCAAATCCTGGATGAGGTTGTATTCGATGAAGAGTTAGAATCTGAAAAGTGCATCAATTTCTTATTTAAACTTTATTAACTAAAATGTTTGCTTTATTCAACAAAAATCTTTTTCTTTTTAAAAGAATTACTAAAATATACCAAACAGAACTAATATGTATTATGGACATGTACTATTTGTAGATTGGAGAAATAAGAGGAAATTAAATCCAACAGTATGTGGAGAAAGGTAGACAACATGGGATGTTGTACAAAATGGATGTTTCTTGTAGGTGGTGATGTCAACGTTATAACATTTCGGTCTGTTAGAGCCATCTTCAGGACATTGGATTGAGTTACCAAACAGAACTAATATGTATTAAAAGCATGTGTTATTTTATAGGTTATTTATCTACATTTTCGTTTTACTCTTTACTAGAAGCAGCTACCCGGCGTCACCTAGGTAGAGGAGGCAGGGTAAAAAGGTAGTTTTGCAGATCCATTATTGTAGAATCATGGTTGGATCCTCGCATGAGACCCCATTAAAATCCCTATGTAAAAAAAAAAAACCTTGCTTGATCCAGCCACTCTGAAAATAAAAATTAATGTCTCCTATTTAAAATACTAAATGCAAAAAAAAAAAAAATCCATGTTGTTATCATTTAAATTTTATTTTTTAATTATCTTTACGAATATAAATCAAATCTCTTATTATTTTTGCTCAAAAACCAAGCCCTGGTGATAGTTAATGTGTGTGTGTGTATATATATATATATATATATATATATATTTCTTTGTCATTAATTGTTTTATTTTCAAAGTTTCCTCCGGACATACATATACACACAACTGTTCTTTATATATGTGTAGATAGATAGAGTGGAGGTGTGTGATGTAATGGTTATCATTGAAGGAAATGGACTCGTCGACAAGAGTTCAAATCCTGGATAGGTTGTATTTGATGAAAAGTTCTGCATCAATTTATACAAAACCCGTCTTGATTTTTCCTGAAGAAGGCCAGGGGGTACAATAGCCGGAACGTTGTATTTATATATATTATATATATATATATATATATATATATGGTTAAAGTCATGGGAATGGACTCGTCGTCCGCGAGTTCAAATCCTGGATGTGGTAATTGCATTTCACTTAGCACTAATATCCTTGGGAAGGTATGAATTCTACTCTCACTTCCAGCTATGGATAAATAGTAAGGCAGACTGGGCTCTTTAACCTTGGTTTAGGCAACCTGTTGAACTCTTCTTAAGAAATTGACATTGTGTCACATCCTGCTCGTGCGGAGGGGTTGGTAAATATATATATATATTTATTATATATAATATATATATATATATATATAGGGTCATCCACAGACACGTGTTTCGACTTATCAAGTCTCTTCAGTGTGGCTAGACATTTTGTAAGCTACTCTACAGGCCGGAATTGAATCGATCGATTGGGTGTCAAGTCTGACACCTTAACCCATGAGGCTGTCTTCACTTACAAATGGGAAGGGGATTTTAAACTGTTTTAATAACACACATCGCTTTGTATGTAAAGGCAGTCACAGAGTGCTCCATTCCTTATTAGTTATAGCTGAAGATAACAGTCCAAAAAATCAAAATACATTTGTATTATTTCTCATCCTTATTTCTGTTAGAGACAGTGACACCGATTCTCCATTATAATAAGATATTGCCATCAATTTTTTTGACTGCACAAATAAACTGGTATATATAAATAATACCAGAAAATAAATATTTGTTCATCCTACTTTAGTACAAACTATTTTAAAAAGTAAACAGTCAGTTCATATCATTTTATAGGTCAAATGATATTTGCAAAGGTTGTTTTTTTTTTTTTTTGCTTTTTTTTTTTTTTTATATGATTCATCGAAATGGAATTTTTTTTTTTTTTTCATAAAAACTTTATAATCTATATAGTCAAAAATGAAGGCGGAACAATAAACGTTTTTTTTTTTTGCAACGATTTAAATAATAAATATTTACATTTAATGTCATTTCTATATTTTCTGTTCTCTGTTTACTATTGAATGTATTTAATATATTTAAATAAAAAACAAATTAAAGCAAACTAAAGCGTAAATGCAACGCTCTCCAAGAAAAGTGATGGAGCACTCTATGGCGGCCTTTACATACATACAGATGTGTGTATTAAAACAGTTAAAATCCCCTTCGCATTCTCTGGGTGATGATGGCCGAGCAGTTAAGCTGTCCAACTGATGCAAATAATATATATATTTATTTATTTAAATAAAAAAACAAATTGAAGCAAATAATAAATATATATATATATATATATATATATATATATATATTATATATATTGAAAAAACAAGGATGTTTTACAAATGCATGGGCTCATCAGGAGAGAATGTGCAAACCGTTTCGGGGCCTTCCTTTCTCTCCTGATGAGCCCATGCATTTGTAAACATCCTTTGTTTTTTTCAATATATCATATTTACACTGTCGGATAAGTTCCATTTTTTATTTCACATATATATATTATATATGTATGTACTATAGTGAAAATTAGAAAAAACAAAGGTTCATAAAATGAGTGATGTTTATTTCGCCAACGCTGCAGTGTTTCAATCTGTTTTAGTAGATCCTCATCAGGGCTTATCACAGAGAATAAGGAGACTGTGAGAGTCTTTTGTTGGTCAATCTATTAAAAATGTTGAATGAAAAACTAGCGTTCCTTGGATGCTTGAAATTATGAACGCTGAGAATAAACGGTTCTGAAGTTGACATAGAACGTTCTCTTATGTTGTGTGTGTGTGTATAGGTGTGGTGTGTTTACCTAACCTTTCTGCACAAGGAAAATGCAATGCCCTGGGTATGACTTTAAACTATCTGATGGTGAAGTTCCTATTCTGGAGTGCAGAGTACCCCTTCATCACCATCTACCCCAGGNTATCACTTTGAGTTCTTGCCAACCGCCTATGAGGAGGTTCAAGTCCTCAGGTTTCTCTTGATGTGACACAAGGTTGATTTCTTCAGTGGAATTTAAAAGATTTGAATTCCAGAGATTTCCATCTCCTAGACTTGGTGACAACAAGATTAAAGAGCCCACTCTGCCCTACTATTTACTGAGAGAGTCCCCGTGGATTATACTGGCTAATGTGCTGGACTGCAGAAATGAAGTAAGCAAGTTCCAAACTACTGATGTTTCCCTCTCAGACTAATACCTTGGAAAAGGCCATTGAACCCCCTTATCTCCCTAGCTTATGGTCAAATAGAAACACTATATTCTCCAAGGATTGATTTGTAATTAAATAATGCATGAAGGTCTAATATGTCATTAAATAAACAAAACACAAAGTTCAGGTGGTATAGTAAGATACTGCTGGGACACGTGATTAGTAGTATAATGAGGGTTTGACCCTGCAGTCACCATCATCTTTACAAATGATGGCTTTACAAAAATTGTAGCCTTGTAGGTTTAAAATAACGGTACAAGGAATTTGCCTTTCATTTATTATTTGCTGTTATTATATACTACGTGTAAGAAAAAACAAAACACGACAACAAAACCAGACAGATGAAGCCAAACAAGAATTAATATGTTATTTGTGACTAATAATGATAAGTAAATAGTGACTAATAGTGACTAATTCACTAATAATCTGTGTTAGATATAGCTTATATGAATCGAGACATTATTGAATCAATTTACACGTGCCACTCGAAAAAGAAATGGTGCCTGAGTTTACTAAATTTTACCAACCCCTTCACATAAGAAAGATATGACAGCAAGGTCAATCGTATTCAGTTACAACTACCTACCTTGTCTTACCAATTTCGACGGTAATTGGAATTAGTATGATTATTCTACGTTATCCTAACTTAGATATATGTGCTCTATCACTGATATTGAGCATATATATTCATAAATACAGCAATCTCTCTCTCGCTCATATATATATATATATATATATATATATATATATATATAAAAAGTGACTTACCAGTGAATATGGGCCACGATGGTTGGGTGCAAAATCAGGGGGTAAGTCAGATGTATATAACAAATACAAAGTGCCTCAATATGAAGTAGAGCAAATTTATTATAAAATGGCGTACAAGAGATAACCTACTCGAGTTTCACCATAAGGATCTTCAAGGTTAAATCCAATGAATTAATCGAGGTACTGATTAATTGCAGTCGATCACATGTGTGTATTACATTGTATTATTTTTAATACACAACGAACACACACGTGTGATCGACTGCAATTAATCAGTACCTCGATTAATTCAGTGATTTAACCCTGGAAGAATCCTTTATGGTGAAACTCGAGTAGGTTATCTCTTGTACCTTATTTATTATATATATATATTATATATATACATATATATAAAGCTGCTATGTAAAGGAAGTCCTGCAGTAGGCTTGCTATATAACATACCTATATATCATCTTAAGATTGTGGTAAAACAGGTGGAATTGAAATAATGGATCTATAACATTTCAGATCATTTTATTATATATACTAGCAAATATATGCAACCTCCGTAGGTGCAAGTATTTAGTTTAATTTAATTGATAAATAATGAATTAGCGGGCATATCCGTTCAAATGTAAGGCTAAACAAATCGAGAAAAAGTCATTCCCTTATGTACATTTTGCCTATTATGCCTCATCGGTAGAGTTATTAGACAGGGAAGACTGCTCTGTGTGTGATTCGAGTATATATATATATATATATAAATAATATATATAATATACTATATACGCTACAGTCGATCTGTCTTTTTTTCGTGCTCTAAAGAAAGCAATACATTTCTACCGTTTTAAAAAGTAAACAAGGGAAGTGATGATTTCTTTTTGTCTTATCTTTCTAAAAAATCTATTTCTTTTTATATATACTAGCAAATATATGCACCTCCTCGGGTGCAAGTATTTTAGTTAATTATAATAAAATATATATTAAATTAGAAAGGCTAATGAAAATGAATAAGAATGCAGATAAAAAGATTTTGAACAGAGGGGTATGAGAAAAATAGAACAACTTAAACTACTCTTCTCATTTCCTTACTCCCGTCTTTCATGGTAAATTTTTCCTAATTTAACTTTTAGTTAAAATAGGAAGTAAAAATAATATTAGTTATTTCTTCTTGTTAAGGATTTCTTTTAAGATTTATCCCCGAGATTTTTTCATATTCATATAAGATAAACAAAAAATTAGAAATCAATAATACTAAGCATATATTTATTAAAATCAAATTTTTGAAATCAATATGCAAAATACCTTCCCATTCAACTGAACCCATTTTGTTGTATATATAAATACACATTGCATGTTATTAGTATTAATATGGTCAACATATTAATAATGTAAAAACAATTTTATTAATTAATTGAGGTTTAGAATAAAAATAAAATCATGGAGAATGAATGTAAATAACAAAGGGAATTTACTCGATTGAGTATATATAGTTTCGGTTACAGACAGAAAAACACACAATCTCCATTATAATAAGATATATATATATATATATATATATATATATATGCACTTATTACAAATATATGCATGCATTACTTATATATTTATCCACCCACAGAAAACACACACAATCCCTTTTATTCAAGATTATATATAGTGTATATATACATCAAATATAATGAACAATATTTAAACAATTTTTTCAAATGCATATCCACTTTAGAAAACATAAAAAAACATAAATGTTGCTCAAACTTTTTCATGTGTTTTCTCTTAAATCGTCCTGAATAAATTCTAGGATTTTATTTGTCAAGTTTAAAGAAGAGAAATTACTTTTTGGTTTTTCTTTTATGTGCATTACATCATGAAAGAATCCATTACGCAAAGATAGGAAATTCAGAAAATTACAAGAGAAAGCATTATGACAATTTCATATATATATATATATCTTATTATAATGGAGATTGTGTGTTTTCTGTCTGTAACCAAAACTATATTACTACTCAAGTCACAATTCCTTTAATTATTTACGTCAAATTCTCCATGATTTCATTCTTTTAAACCTTCAGTATTAATAAAAAATTGTATTACATTATTAATACTGTTGACCATATCTACTACTAAATAACATGCAATTGTATTTAATATATACAAAAAATAGCGGTTTACCAGTTTGAACGAGAAGGCCTAATTTGCATATTGATATTTAAAATTTTAATAAATAGTGCTGTATATTAGATTTTCTAATTGTTCAGGTACACTCCCAGTCCACCCTGACCCGGAGAGTAGTACCTGTTAGTGTCCCATCTATGAGTTAAATAGAAAAATGTGTTCAAAACAAATTCATTGTCAAAATGAAGGGGAACAAATAACTTTTTTTTTGCACTATTAAAGAATAAATATTTACCTTTAATGTCAACATATTGAAGTATTATGCAATAGCTCTTAAGTAAACATATCAAACATCTTATTATAATGGAGATTGTGTGTTTTTCTGTCTGTAACCGAAACTATATTACCAATCGAGTCACAATTCCCTTTGTTATTTACATCACATTCTCCATGATTTTATTCATATCTAAACCTCAATAATTAATAAAATTGTTTTACATTATTAATATTGTTGACCATATATATATACTAATAACATGCAAGTGTATTTATATATACAAAAAATGGCAGTTTGCAGTGTGAATGGGAAGGTTAATTTGCATATTGATATCAAAAATTTGATTTTAATAAATATGTGCTTAGTATTATTGATTTCTAATTGTTTGTTTTTTTCTTAATGAATATGAGTAAAAATCTCGGGGATAAATCTTAAAAGAAATCCATTAGCAAGAAGAAATAACTGTAATTTTATTGTTTACTTCCTATTTTTACAAAATAGTTAAATTAGAAAAATTTAGCTATGAAATACGGGAGTGAAGAAAAAGCAAGTTTTAGTTGTTCCCCCTCTGTTTAAAATCTTTTTATCGGCATCTTATTTACTTTCATTAGCCTTTCTAAGTTAACATAATATTTTATTACATTAAAACTTAAATACTTGCACCCGGAGGGTGCATATATTTGCTAGTTGTAGTAATTAAATTATCATACTGTGGTATATCCACAGGACCTTCTAGTTAAAATTAATCAACTAGTATATATAATCCCTCAGCACTGAAATTCAGATAGAAATTCACCATAGAAAGAATATTCCTACGATGAAACCTTTGTAAATATATTTTACTTATCTTTAGCAGTAAGAAATATTCTACTTTAAGTGAACGTGAAGTAAGTTTTGGGTTATTTCCTAGTTTAGTAACATATTACAGAGTGACCCAGGTAAAACAGAACCCAAATTAAACTAACCCCAAACCTAACCCTAACCCTTGTTGGACTTAAACTTTAAAATTAACAGTTTTATTACAAAATGTGTGGGTTCTGTTTTTTCTGGGTCACCCTGTAATATTATGTTACTCAACTAGGGGGGGATGGGTTTAGGGTTAGTTTAATGGGAAAATGAATAAATAATTTGGGTTCTGTTTTTTTCTGGGTCACCCTGTAATATCATGTCACTCAACTAGGAAATAACCAAGTTTTGTTATATATATATATATATATATATATATATATAATATATATATATATATATATATATATATATATATATATATATATATACCAAGTTTGTTTATATATATATATATATATATATATATATATATATATATATATATATACCAATATATATATATATATATATATATATATATATATATATAACCAAGTTTTTTATATATATATATTATATATATATATATATATATATATATATACCAAGTTTTGTTTATATATATATATATATATAACCAAGTTTTGTTTATATATATATATATATATATATATATATATATATATATATATATATATATATATATATATATATATATATACCAAGTTTTGTTTATATATATATATATATATATATATATATACCAAGTTTGTTTATATATATATATATATATATATATAACCAAGTTTTGTTTATATATATATATATATATATATATATATATATATACCAAGTTTTGTTTATATATATATATATATATATATATATATATATATATGGGTAAACTGAAATGTTTGTCTATTTGCTGAATCTTTAGTTTCTATGTTTAGAATGGAGGGGGGGGGTCGTAAAGTCGACTAAATTTTTTTCTGTCGGTAATGCCAGCTGCTCAGAATCGAGTCAAGAACTTTATCTTAAGACTTCCATACTTTGAATTTCTCAAGACAAGACACTTGTTGGTTGGCTGGTGGCGCTATGTACTTTATACAAATACACTCTCTGTAATGGTGCTAATGGTTTAACCAAGTTTTTGCTTTTCTTTTTTTTTTCTAAACCAAAATTCCTTCCCAAACTAATTCAGATAATGTGTGTAACTCTTTTTTCTTTTAGTGCATATTGCATAAATGCATCTTGGACTCCTGCCCTAAAAAAACGCCGCCCTGTCGGCTGGGGCTTAGAATGTACCGACTGCACCTCTGCAGAGGGGTAAGACTCCCCCAATGGGGCCACCTGTTGGCCGTAGGTGGCGACCCGTGATGCTTAAAGATAGAACCCAGGTGGATGAACAGTTCAGGACTTGAAATACTCCACTTTGGCCCTATCTTGGGCTAGACGGGCGGTCAGAGAGGCCCCCCCCCCCCGATCAATCGGCTGGTCACGTCAAGCCCTAGCACCTATATGATTTTCCCAACCCTATTGCCCTTATGGCAAGCCCCAGCCCCTTTTTATCATATGGGTGCTAGAAGGCGGTGGCTGCGGGTCTACATGTCCTGGGAATGACGTTAAACTCTATCTGATGGTGAGGTTCCAGTTTTGGAGGTTTGGGGAATGTGGAGCACCCCTTCATCACCATTGCTCCCTGGTCCACTCTGACCCGGAGTGGTAGTACCTATTAGGGTCCCATCTATGGGTTAAATAGAAAAATGTATTTATAAAAAAATTGTATTATCCATTAAGAATTGATTTATTTCAAAACTTTATCGGCATTAAATGACCCACTGAGGTTGATATGCCGTAAAACAAAACAAACCAATCAAACCTAAAAAACGCTAAACAGTGCCTGCTCAAAATCTGACCCGTGCTATGAACTTCTTAGCTGTTTGAGCTTTTAACTTCTTTGAACCATGTATCTTTGAGAATCTGTGTTACACCTCAAAGATACGTGCTTCAAAGTTAACTGACCTGAAAAAACTGTAAAAGTTTTTAAATAAAATAACTGTGGCATTATATTTTTTATTCATTAATGTATTCACACTGAAAATTTCATTAACTTCAGTTAATTCCCTGAGTTTTTTTGTTTTTTTTTGGTGGGGTGACATACAATGGTGGAATTTAGGTCCATTAAGTTTGATTTAACCCTTTCTCTTGTGTACATTCAACAGCTTTTCTAACATTCAATCAAGATATCTATGGACATGTCTTATGAACATTTAAAAAAATTTATAGCATTTCATTGTTATAACACACATACACACACACACACACACACACACACACACATATTTATATATGTGTATATAAATATATATCTTATTATAATGGAGATAATGTGTTTGTTTGTGTGTAACTGAAACTATATCACTACTCAAGTTACTATCCATTTAGTTATTATACATCATATTCTCCATGAATCATTTTTATTTAAGCCTCAATTATTAATAAAATTGTTTTTCATTATTAATACTGCTGGCCATATCTACATGATATTTTCCACGTACCCCACTTGTACGGGTCAGGCACGAAGGCCCTATTTATGTGGGACCACCCATAAGCCGAGACTCATGGGGTGGCAGGTGAAAAATTGCGTCGATCCCGTCGGCATTCCCCCTCAAGGGGGGTGCCTCAGGCGCTGGGCAATAAACCCAGCCCTGCCCCTTTAAATCGAGGGGGCAGGTGTTGCCTGGGGGGATGGCCCCCTGGGATCGATGCTATTAACTCGTAAAGATCCAGGGCCGAAGCCACTGGACCCCCGGCGTGGGCCATATCTACATAATGATAACATGCAATTGTATTTATATATACAACAAATAGCGGTTTACAGTATGAACGGCAAGCCTAATTTGCATATTGATATTTAAAATTTGATTTTAATAAATATGTGCTTAGTATTATTAATTTCTAATGATTTGATCTTATCTTAATGAATATGAGCAAAAATCTCGGAGACAAATCTTAAAAGAAATCAATTAATAAAAAGAAATACCTGTAATTTTATTCTTTACTTCCTAATTTAACTAAATAGTTAAATTGGAAAAGTTTAGCAAGGAAAGACGGAGGTGATGGAAGAGGAAGCTATAGCTGTTATATTTTTTCGATTATACCCCTCTCTGTTTCAAATCATTTTATCTGCATTCTTATTTAGTTTCTTTAGACTTTCTAATTTAATATAATATTTTATGACATTAATACTTGCACCCGGAGGGTGCATATATTTGCTAGTATATATAGTATCCAATTGCCAATTTAACCGTTTCATTGCAGTGGCATCAGTAAATAATCCAAAAGTGCTCAATGTATTAAAAACACAGAACAGTAATAATAAATTGAGAGAAAAAATATTCACTAACATTCAACCATTATTATCCGAAAAGAAATTTATCTCACTTTAAATAAGAAATTACATTGACATAGTTAAGCGTAGGCTAGGGACTTGATGAAATCATTTAGATTGAAACCATAGTAAAAGCTTTACTCTTTTTCTCTATTATCATTACTATTATTTATTGAAGTCAGTCAGTATACTGTTGGTTTGGACAACAGCAACTGGCTAAGCACAACTGAACCAGCCAGCCAGCCAGCCAGTCAGTCAGTCAGTATACTGTTGGTTTGGACAACAGCAACTGGCTAAGCACAACTGAACCAGCCAGTCAGTCAGTATACTGTTGGTTTGGACAACAGCAACTGGCTAAGCACAACTGAACCAGCCAGTCAGTCAGTATACTGTTGGTTTGGACAACAGCAACTGGCTAAGCACAACTGAACCAGCCAGCCAGCCAGTCAGTCAGTCAGTATACTGTTGGTTTGGACAACAGCAACTGGCTAAGCACAACTGAACCAGCCAGTCAGTCAGTATATTGTTGGTTCAACAGCAACTGGCTAAGCACACCAGCCAGTCAGTCAGTCAGTATACTGTTGGTTTGGACAACAGCAACTGGCTAAGCACAACTGAACCAGCCAGTCAGTCAGTATACTGTTTTTGGACAACAGCAACTGGCTAAGCACAACTGAACCAGCCAGCCAGTCAGTCAGTCAGTATACTGTTGGTTTGGACAACAGCAACTGGCTAAGCACAACTGAACCAGCCAGTCAGTCAGTATACTGTTGGTTTGGACAACAGCAACTGGCTAAGCACATCTGAACCAGCCAGTCAGTCAGTATACTGTTGGTTTGGACAACAGCAACTGGCTAAGCACAACTGAACCAGCCAGTCAGTCAGTATACTGTTGGTTTGGACAACAGCAACTGGCTAAGCACAACTGAACCAGTCAGTATACTGTTGGTTTGGATAACAGCAACTGGCTAAGCACAACTGAACCAACCAGCCAGTCTGTCAGTATACTGTTGGTTTGGACAACAGCAACTGGCTAAGCACAACTAAACTAGTGCCCAAAACAGCTGGTACTTACATAACAAGTATGGTAATTTTCACCTTTAGTTTGCTAAATTCCTAGCATAAAATTGTGCCTGCGTATTATCTGAAATGAACTTAATTGTTATTAAGAACACATTTTATGATATGTTTGTGTTAAAGCATGCAGTTGTATTGTTTTCGAAATAGTTTCTAAGATTTGTGTATTTCGCACGGAGACTTTCAAAATGGCTACCTGCTTGTTTCAAAGTGAAAGTCAAGGGAGGTTACTCTAATTGCCATATTTGCTAGGAATTTAACCAACTAAAGGTAAAAATTACCACAAGTATTGACATGTCGCAAAACCAACCAACCGAGCCAACCCAACCGACCTTCATTTATTCCAATCATTCAATGGGAAAACGTATTATAATACGAAATCACATCATGTCGAAAAAGCAACACAACCCCTGAACATAACGAAAGTATTTGATGAATAATCAAGTACGTCTTGTGTTGAAAATCTCAGCAGAGCATTCAACTGGAGATCTTAAGGTTTCCTCAATCTCCCAAACCGCCCACTCCTTGTCTGAATCAGACCCAGCCAGACATGTCTAGGGTTACTTCCCACCACACCTTGAAAGCAACTTCCACCTATTGTCGTACAATGAGGAAAGCTCATTTAAATATCAAGTTTAGCGTTCAGCAAAACTAAATTCGTCGGTCGGGATTGAAAAAAAACACAAAAAACAAACCTTTTTAATAAGTTGTCTAACAAGTCTGGTTTATTTTCGAGACTGTTTTTCAGTTTGCTTATTTTAAACATGTTACAGTCTGCGATAGAAATACCTATCACATTTTAAGCTGTTTTCTGTGTGGTGCTAGTGAACTTAGGCAAGTGGTAATGGAAGCTATTCTTTTCAGATAACAGTTACTTACGATCATGGGTTGGACTGGTGCATATTGTGCATTTGCTGTTGAATTTTAAAAAAAAAGATTTTTTAAACTGATGAATCCTATACCTCCCAGATTTTAAGCAGTTATGTGTGGTGCAAGTGAACTTAGGCAAGTGGTAATGGAAGCTATTCTTTTCAGATACAATTACTTATGATCATGGGTTGGACTGGTGCATATTGTGCATTTGCTGTTGAATTTAAAAAAAAAAATTTTTTAAACTGATGAATCCTATACCTCCCAGATTTTAAGCTATTTTCTGTGTGGTGCAAGTGAACTTAGGCAAGTGGTAATGGAAGCTATTCTTTTCAAATAGGATTAGTTACGATCATGGGTTGGACTGGTGCATATTGTGCATTTGCTGCTGAATTTTTTTTTTTTTTTTAAGACTGATGAACCTATACCTCCCAGATTTAAAACTGTCATCCGTGGGGTGCTAGTGAACTTAGGCAAGTGGTAATGGAAGCTATTCTTTTCAGATACAGTTACTTACGATCATGGGTTGGACTGGTGCATATTGTGCATTTGCTGTTGAATTTTTAAAAAAAAAATTTTTTTTAAACTGATGAATCCTATACCTCCCAGATTTTAAGCAGTTATGTGTGGTGCAAGTGAACTTAGGCAAGTGGTAATGGAAGCTATTCTTTTCAGATACAATTACTTATGATCATGCGTTGGACTGGTGAACACTGCATTTGCTGTTGAATTATTTTTTTTTAAGACTGATGAACCTATACCTCCCAGATTTTAAGCTGTTTTCTGTGTGGTGCATGTGAACTTAGGCAAGTGGTAATGGAAGCTATTCTTTTCAGATACAGTTACTTACAATCATGGGTTGGACTGGTGCATATTGTGCATTTGCTGCTGAATTTTTTTTTTTTTTTTTTTAAGACTGATGAACCTATACCTCCCAGAATTTAAACTGTCATCCGTGGGGTGCTAATGAACTTAGGCAAGTGGTAATGGAAGCTATTCTTTTCAGATACAGTTACTTACGATCATGGGTTGGACTGGTGCATATTGTGCATTTGCTGTTGAATTTTAAAAACAAAATTTTAAGACTGATGAATCCTATACCTCCCAGATTTTAAGCAGTTATGTGTGGTGCAAGTGAACTTAGGCAAGTGGTAATAGAATCTATTCTTTTCAGATACAATTACTTATGATCATACGTTGGACTGGTGAACACAGTGCATTTGCTGTTGAATTATTTTTTTTTAAGACTGATGAATCTATACCTTCCAGATTTTAAGCTGTTTTCTGTGTGGTGCAAGTAAACTTAGGCAAGTGGTAATGGAAGCTATTCTTTTCAGATACAGTTACTTACAATCATGGGTTGGACTGGTGCATATTGTGCATTTGCTGTTGAATTTAAAAAAAAAAAATTTTTTTAAACTGATGAATCCTATACCTCCAGATTTTAAGCTATTTTCTGTGTGGTGCAAGTAAACTTAGGCAAGTGGTAATGGAAGCTATTCTTTTCAAATAGGATTAGTTACGATCATGGTTGGACTGGTGCATATTGTGCATTTGCTGTTGAATTTTTTTTTTTTTTAAGACTGATGAACCTATACCTCCCAGATTTTAATCTGTCATCCGTGGGGTGCTAGTGAACTTAGGCAAGTGGTAATGGAAGCTATTCTTCAGATACAGTTACTTACAATCATGGGTTGGACTGGTGAATATTGTGCATTTGCTGTTGAATTTTTTTTTTTTTTAAGACTGATGAACCTATACCTCCCAGATTTTAAGCTGTCATCCGTGGGGTGCTAGTGAACTTAGGCAAGTGGTAATGGAAGCTATTCTTTTCAGATACAATTACTTATGATCATGCGTTGGACTGGTGAACACAGTGCATTTGCTGTTGAATTTTTTTTTTTTAAGACTGATGAACCTATACCTCCCAGATTTTAAACTGTCATCCGAGGGTGCTAGTGAACTTAGGCAAGTGGTAATGGAAGCTATTCTTTTCAGATACAGTTACTTACGATCATGGGTTGGACTGGTGCATATTGTGCATTTGCTGTTGAATTTTTAAAAAAAATTTTTTAAGACTGATGAATTTATACCTCTCAGATTTTAAGCAGTTATGTGTGGTGCAAGTGTACTTAGGCAAGTGGTAATAGAATCTATTCTTTTCAGATACAATTACTTATGATCATACGTTGGACTGGTGAACACAGTGCATTTGCTGTTGAATTATTTTTTTTTTAAGACTGATGAATCTATACCTCCCAGATTTTAAGCTGTTTTCTGTGTGGTGCAAGTAAACTTAGGCAAGTGGTAATGGAAGCTATTCTTTTCAAATAGGATTAGTTACGATCATGGGTTGGACTGGTGCATATTGTGCATTTGCTGTTGAATTTTTTTATTTTTTTTTTTAAGACTGATGAACCTATACCTCCCAGATTTTAAACTGTCATCCTGGGGTACAAGTGAATATTGGCAAGTGGTTATGGGGCAGCTTCTTTTTTTTTTTTTTTTTTTTTTTTTTTTTAGATAGGATACTTACAATCATGGGTTGGATTTGATGCACACAGTGCATTCGCTATTGAAATATTTTTTTAAGACTGGTGAATCTATACCTACCACATTTTAAGCAGTTATCTGTGTGGTGCAATTGAACTTAGGCAAGTGGTAATGGTAGCTATTTTTTTTCAGATAGGATTAGTTACGATATTGGGCTGGGCTGGACTGGTGCACACTGTGCATTTGCTGTTGAAATATAATTTTAAGGCTGTTGAATTTATACCTCCCACATTTCATCTGTGTGGTGCAAGTGAATTTAGGTAACTGGTAATGACATAATGATATTATCCATTACATTTATGGGTTGGACTGGTGCACACTGTGCATTTGCTGTTGAAATATTTTTTAAGACTATTGAATCTGTAATCTGTTTTTTTTTTAAGGCTGACGAATCTATACCTCCCACATTTTAAACTGTCATCTGTGTGGTGCTAGTGAACTTAGGCAAGTGATATGATTAGTTAGTATCATGGGTTGGACTGGTGCACACCGTGCATTTGCTGTTGGTATATCTGATGAGTCTAATTTTACACTTTACTCATGCTTTGCACTAAATCCCCAATATATATATATATATATAGAGAGAGAGAGAGATATAAAATGTACACTGAAAATTAGACTGACCCGATATACCAACAAACAAGCACACATGGACTCCACAACAACATTCGTTTTGAATTTAAATTATTTTCTGCTTCTCTCTCAATGAGTCCAGATTAAAAACAAGCTCTGATGATGATTTTTATAAATCGAAATATTGTTCAATATTAGCTATGAATATGATATAAAATATTTTCATTTTAACAGCATTGTGTGTTTTCATATCCTTTTATCTATACTTATACCGTCGGATTCATTTCCTTTCTCTTAACTTATATATACTAGCAAATATATGCACCCTCCGGTTGCAAGTATTTTAGTTAAATTTTATAATAAAATATGATATTAAATTAGAAAGGCTAATTAAACTGAATAAGAATGTAGATAAAAAGATTTTGAACAGAGGGGGTATGATTGAAAAATAGAACAACTTTGAAACTAACACTTCCATCATTTTCCGTTACTCTCGTCTTTCATTGGTACATTTTCCTAATTTAAACTGTTTAGTTAAAATAGGAAGTAAAGAATAATATTACAGTTATTTCTTCTTGTTAAGGGATTTCTTTTAAGATTTATTGAAGAGATTTTTGCTCATATTCAATAAGATAAAACCAAACAATTAGAAATCAATAATACTAAGCATATATTTATTAAAATCAATTTTTTAAGATCAATATGCAAATTAGCCTTCCCATTCATACTGTAAACCTCTATTTTGTTGTATATATAAATACAATTGCATGTTATTAGTATGTAGATATAGTCAACAGTGTAAGTAATGTAAAGCAATTTTATTAATAATTGAGGTTTAAATAAAAATAAAATCATGGAGAATATGATGTAAATAACTAAAGGAATTGTGACTTGTATAGTAATATAGTTTCGGTTACAGACAGATAAACCCACAATCTCCATTATAATAAGATATATATATATATATATATATATATATATATATATATATATATATATATATATATGCTTCATTCATTAATTCATTTACTACTTATTAATATCTTATAGAGCAGTTCTTTTGATTAGCCAATAGGAAATTAAATCATTTCAGTATATGAAAGGAATAAACTTTATATTGATTTATTAATGTACTCATACCGTTTGTCATGTTAAGAAGATTACTTCTTATTAGAATAAATGTTTGGGTCATTGAACTTCATTCTTTCTTATATTATGATAATATTTATGCCAGTCAATTCTTTGGACATTTTCAAGGGTACAATCCATATAGAATGGTGGGTTGGTTGGATTTTACGGTATGTCAACCCTTGTTGGGTTATTTTATGCTGAAGACACTTTGGAATACTGTTTATTGTAGGTTGGTTGGATTTTACGGTATGTCAACCCTTGTTGGGTTATTTTATGCTGAAGACACTTTGGAATACTGTTTATTGTAGGTTGGTTGGATTTTACGGCATGTCAACCCTTGTTGGGTTATTTTATGCTGAAGATACTTTGGAATACTGTTTATTGTAGGTTGGTTGGATTTTATGGCATGTCAACCCTTGTTGAGTTATTTTATGCTGAAGACACTTTGGAATACTGTTTGTTGTTGGTTCGATTTTATGGCATGTCAACCCTTGTTGGGTTATTTTATGCTGAAGATACTTTGGAATACTGTTTGTAGGTTGGTTGGTTGTTTTTATGGCATGTCAACTCTTATTGGGTTATTTTATGCTGAAGACACTTTAGAATACTGTTTATTGTTGGTTGGTTGGATTTTATGGCATGTCAACCCTTGTTGGGTTATTTTATGCTGAAGACACTGGAATACTGTTTATTGTAGGTTGGTTGGATTTTATGGCATGTCAACCCTTGTTGGGTTATTTTATGCTGAAGACATTTTGGAATACTGTCTATTGTAGGTTGGTTGGATTTTATGGCATGTCAACCCTTGTTGGGTTATTTTATGCTGAAGACACTTTGGAATACTGTTTGTAGGTTGGTTGGTTGTTTTTTATGGCATGTCAACCTTTGTTGGGTTATTTTATGCTGAAGACACTTTGGAATACTGTTTATTGTAGGTTGGTTGGATTTTATGGTATGTCAACCCTTGTTGGGTTATTTTATGCTGAAGACACTTTGGAATAGTGTTTATTGTTGGTTGGTTGGATTTTATGGCATGTCAACCCTTGTTGGGTTATTTTATGCTGAAGACACTTTGGAATACTGTTTATTGTAGGTTGGTTGGATTTTATGGCATGTCAACCCTTGTTGGGTTATTTTATGCTGAAGATACTTTGGAATACTGTTTATTGTAGGTTGGTTGGATTTTATGGCATGTCAACCCTTGTTGAGTTATTTTATGCTGAAGACACTGGAATACTGTTTATTGTAGGTTGGTTGGATTTTATGGTATGTCAACCCTTGTTGGGTTATTTTATGCTGAAGACACTTTGGAATACTGTTTATTGTAGGTTGGTTGGATTTTATGGCATATCAACCCTTGTTGGGTTATTTTATGCTGAAGACACTTTGGAATACTGTTTATTGTAGGTTGGTTGGATTTTATGGTATGTCAACCCTTGTTGGGTTATTTTATGCTGAAGATACTTTGGAATACTGTTTATTGTAGGTTGGTTGGATTTTACGGCATGTCAACCCTTGTTGGGTTATTTTATGCTGAAGATACTTTGGAATACTGTTTATTGTAGGTTGGTTGGATTTTATGGCATGTCAACCCTTGTTGGGTTATTTTATGCTGAAGACACTTTGGAATACTGTTTATTGTAGGTTGGTTGGATTTTATGGCATGTCAACCCTTGTTGGGTTATTTTATGCTGAAGACACTTTGGAATACTGTTTATTGTAGGTTGGTCGGATTTTATGGCATGTCAACCCTTGTTGAGTTATTTTATGCTGAAGACACTTTAGAATACTGTTTATTATTGGTTGGTTTGTTTTTATGGCATGTCAACCCTTGTTGGGTTATTTTATGCCAAAGACATTGTTTTATTCAATACTAGAAGCAGCCACCTGGCATCGTCAGGATAGAGGGGGAATCTTTTTTAAAGTTAGTCCCGCGGATCCATTATTACTCAATTGTGAGTTGGATCCTCGTCAGATGCCCCATTAAAATCCCCATGTATAAAAAAAACATTGCATTGATTCAGCTACTCTGAAAATAAATGTTAATGTCTCCTATTCAAAATATTAAATGCAAAAAAATATTCCATTCTGTTATCATCTAAATTTTATTTTTTAATCCTTTTCACAAATATAAATCAAATCTCTATTATTTTTGCTCAAAAACCAAACCCTGGTGATATTTAATGTATATATATATTTACTTACTTTAATGTATATATATATATATATATATATATATATATACTTTACTTTTACAAGGCTGAAGGGCCCAGTCTGCTCTACTATTTAACCCATAGCTGGAGGGAGAATATATGGATTCATACCTTTCCCAAGGGTATTAGCGCTATGTGAAATGCCAACAGCTTCGTCTAGGAATTGAACTCGAATTGGCAAGTCCATTTTCCACGACTCTAACCACTAGCCCACATGCCTCCATATATAATTTTCAGACCCTGCTTGGCCTGGAGAACAGACCCTGCTATTAAACTAATTTCTAGAAAGAAGATTCGGTACAGACTAAGGAAATTTTTTGATTGAGGTAATTGTCCTCTGAGAGTTTTATTCTTAACCCCAACCAAGTGCTTTTCCTTTTTCTTTCTCTTTCTCTTTTTTTTTCTTCTTTTTAGACAATGTTGGTATCGGTCCAACTTTATATTGGCCATCTTCCATCAGATCAGGTTACACATGCCTTTTTTGTTAAAAGCTCAACCATTAGATGCCAAAAAAGCATTGCAGCAATTGGCTATGGTTAACAAGTCCCTTGTTTTTCATTGATACATTTGTTGCTGAGATTTCAAGCCTAATTGCTTTTAAAGATTATCTTTTCACAAAACAGTTTTTATTGTATTTTCTAAAGACTCGGTATTAATTTTGGTCTTGTAGTTTCTTTCATCTTTTTAATTCTACTTGTTTTTATTGCCTTAGTTTAGTTGTTGGTTTTATAGCAAAGAACACTGCACACTGGAGACATTAGTTCTTCTAAAAAATAAAGAATAAGAAATATACTATTAACTCTTCTGATGTCTACAAATAATAATAAAGTAAGCCAAAAAGAACTGGCATTAAACTTCATCTAGTGATGAGGTTCCAATTCTGGAACTCTGGGGAATGTGGAGTACCCCTTCATTGCCATTACTCCCAGGTTCACTTTGACCCACAGTGGTAGTACTTGTTAGGGTTAAATGGAACAAAATTAGTGCTAAAAATGTTGTTGTTTTTTTTAAATTGAGTACCCATCAAGAATAAATAAAACAAAATATCTTTGGCATAAAATTACCTAATGGGTTGATATGCTGTAAAATCCAACCAACCAACCAACTCTAATTGCTTTTAAAGATTATATTTTCTCAAAACTGTTTTTATTGAATCTTCTAAAGACTCAGTATTAATTTTGGTCTTGTAGTTTCTTTCATCTTTTTAATTCTACTTGCTTTTTATTGCCATAGTTTAGTCGTTGGTTCTATAGCAAAGAACACTGCACATTGGAGACATTAGTTCTTCTAAAAAATAAATAAGGAATAAAAGATATACTATTAACACTTCTGATGTCTACAAATAACAATAAAGTAACCCAACAAGAACTGGCATTAAACTGCATCTAGTGGTAAAGTTCCAATTCTGGAACTCTGGGGAATGTGTAGAACTCTTTCATCGCCATTACTCCCAGGTCAACTTTGACCCAGAGTGGTAGTACTTGTTAGGGTTAAATGGAACAAAATGAGTGCTAAAAAATGTTTTTTTTTAAAATTGAGTACCCATCAAGAATGAATAAAACAAAATATCTTTGGAACCGTAAAAATATTTTTCAACATTAGATGTATAGTAATTTGGGTTTGTTGTTGTTATTTTTTTAAGCAATACGTAATTAAAAACAACCTTAATCCCTGTCTTTTTAATTCTAAACCTGTCTTCTTTTTTCGTAGTAGATCAATAAATAAATAAATAATTCATCAGTCAATCAGAGTGGTTCCCCTTTTTTAGTTTGGAGTTATAGGAAATAACCTTTACTTTTTATTTGTATTATCATATAATCAAACTATGACTTTTTTGACTGGATTTTTGACTCTCTCATTCACCATCAGTGATTAAATAGGAATTATTTTCATACCACCAAATTAAAAATACATAAAATATATTTCAGTTTTTTTTAATATCAAACCATCAATATATGGTCTTCTGAATAATCAAATCAAATATGGAAAGAAAAATGAGAGAAAACTTAGCATTCTATAGCCGTTAGTAGCGTTCTGTTTCAAAACTTTTTATTTGTATTATTATATTATCAGACCATGACTGGATTTTTGACTATCTCATTCACCATCAATGTTTAAATAGGAATTATTTTCATAATACAAAATTAAAAATACATAAAATATATTTTCTAAAGATTGTTTTGTATCTTATCTCAAATCTATAAAAAAAAAAAAAAAAATAATAAAAAAGATAGAATTCAAACTTATACAGAAATTAGTTATGCAGTCAATTTTTGACTTTGTCAAATCTGTAAACAAAGTTTAATCTGACAATCTTAAGTTTACAATCAATAATTGAATAGAAATTATTTTTGTCAATTTGGTTTGGTTTGTTTTGTTTTACGGCATATCAACCTCAGTGGGTCATTTAATGCCGATAAAGTTTTGAAATAAATCAATTCTTAATCGATAATACAATTTTTTTATAAATACATTTTTCTATTTAACCCATAGATGGGACCCTAACAGGTACTACCACTTCGGGTCAGAGTGGACCAGGGAGCAATGGTGATGAAGGGGTGCTCCACATTCCCCAAACCTCCAAAACTGGAACCTCACCATCAGATAGTTTAACGTCATTCCCAGGACATGTTGACCCGCAGCCACCGCCTTCTAGCATCCATATAATAAAAAGGGGTTGGGGCTTGCCATAAGGGCAATGGGGTTGGGAAAATCATATAGGTGCTATTTTTGTCAAAGAAAATTATAACTGGGCTTAGAATAAGCTGACTGTATCTCCTGTATACGTGTAAGTAAAAGTAAAGTCGTCGGGGTGGCCTAAAGTCAGTCTATCCCCTTTTCCCGAGTCTGACAAGAAATATCTGAAGAAGGCCGGAGGATGCATCAACTGAAACATTGTACAGATAACAATAAAGATGAGGACAATAATATGAATTATCAAGTTAAAAAATTAAGAGAAAAATTAACTTGGTTTCGGCATAAAATGACCCTAAAAGAGTTGATATGCCATAAAATAACCAACCAAGAGATGACCTATAATAATTTATTCATGGATATTAAACAAACAAGAAGGTTCCCAAGTCTGACAAGAAATATCTGAAGAAGGCCGTAGGGCACATTGTACAGATAACATTAAAGATGAGGACAATAGTCTGAATAATCTAAATAATCTAAATTATCAAGTTATTTTTTAACTTGATAATTTAGATTATTTAGATTATTCAGACTATTGTCCTCATCTTTAATGTTATCTGTACAATGAAAAATTAACTTGGTTTCGGCATTAAATGACCCTAAAAGAGTTGAAATGCCATAAAAATAACCAACCAAGAGATGACCTATAATAACTCATTCATGAATTTATATTAAACAAACAAAAATGAAAATCAGTTTTGAAAGGAATTGAAACTTGGTTCAGCATTAAATGACCCTAAAAGAGTTGAAATGCCATAAAATAACAAACCAAGGGATGACCTATAATAACTCATTCATGAATTTATATTAAACAAACAAAAAATGAAAATCAGTTTTGAAAGGAATTGAAACTTGGTTCAGCATTAAATGACCCTAAAAGAGTTGAAATGCCGTAAAATAACCAACCAAGAGATGTCCTATAATAACTCATTCATGAATTTATATTAAACAAACAAAAAATGAAAATCAGTTTTGAAAGGAATTGAAACTTGGTTCAGCATTAAATGACCCTAAAAGAGTTGAAATGCCGTAAAATAACCAACCAAGAGATGACCTATAACTCATTCATGAATTTATATTAAACAAACAGGTTGAAATATGAAAATCAGTTTTGAAAGGAATTGAAAACTCTTTAACTCTTAATGTCCTATACCACCTCATTCCACCCGGCCAGAAGTCACATTCATTTTCCTAATCTACCCCAAACGATTGCCTTTGTTTAAATATAATATCAAACATATTTAGAAGTCTTTGATTTAAGGGAAATAACAGGTAACTTTAAATGAAAAGGCCATTTTTAACCATTTTTTGATAAATCCTTATAGGAATGGGGTTCTGGACTTAGAAAATTCTCAACAGGATTTTAAGAGTTAAAATAGACAAGACTGTAACATATGGTGGTCAGTTGTTGGTTGAATAGGAAAAAAGAGAATGTTTGGATGATTAAACAGGTTTGAAAGGCACTCACATTCAACAACAGATGGCTGACCCACATATGTGAGTGTGTGCCTTAATATAATTTCTGTTGGCCAAGATGGTTGATTAGAGAACCCCATGTAGAGTGACCATTGAGTCCAGCTTGGAGGGGGGGAAGGAAGAAGAAAAGAAAACATGAGGGTGGGGGACAGGAGAGAAGGTAAAGTTTCTGGTTTGGTTAGAGTATTATCTAGGATGTGAATTTTAAAGACCTAATGTTGAGGTTTAAAAAAATTTGGTAATTTATGAGGAAGTGCGCCCCGGTCTCCTGCCTCAAAAATTGCTACCTGGTGACTATCAAAATAACGACCCCAGCTCGTCGTCGATTCTTGTTTATCTATCGTAATTTGTCGTAATTCTTGTTTAGATATGAAGATGGATATATAGTTTGGAATAGACTGAGATAGATAGATAAACAAACAAAATAATATAGATAGATATTAACAAATGGAGATAGATATTTTCGACAAGTAAATGTATTGGGGTGGGGGGTCACATCATTTTTGTCGTTATTCTTGTTTATTTAAACTAAAAACAAGACATTAAACAAACATGAATAAAAGAAAATCTTAGTATTTAAAGTAATATAGATAAATATGAACAAATTGAGATAGATAGATATGAAGATGGATAGTTTTGAATAGACTGAGCTGGGTCATTATTTTGATAGTCACCGGGTAGCAATTTTTGAGGCAGGAGACCGGGACGCACTTCCTCATAAATTACCAAAAATTTAGATTTAGGAAGCCGGGATGGACAAATCCGAATTGCACCAAAAAAAAAAAAAATTTTTATTTTATTGAATGACCCATTCAATAAGATAAAAAGATTTTTTTTTTTTTTTTTTTTGGTGCAATTCGGATTTGTCCATCCCGGCTTCCTGCCCTAAAAAAACCGCTAAGCAGCTCCTGTTCAAAATCTGAACTGTGCTAGTTATAACCGCTGCTGTTTGAAGGCGTTTTTACCCACAAGTTAATGCGATATGAAAACGATATCCCCCCCTCAAGTTTTTTTTTAGCAACAAGTAATTGTAAATATTTTACCACTCCCCTCTTTAAAATATTTTTTTTAGCGGTTTGAAGGTGTTTTTATAGACAAATATCTTCTTTTTTTAAGTAGTTTGAAGGCATAAGTTCATTTCATAAATATTATTTTGTTTTTAAATTTTCTTTCCATTGACAACAAATGTATGCACCCCCTGAGTGCAAGTATTTAAGTTTTGATGTAATATATTATTTTGAATTAGAAAAAACTAACAAAATTAAATAAGAATAGATATAAAAAAAATTGTTATTTTAATGTTATTTCTATATAAAATTATAAATAGAATTGCTTTTAATACATTTGAGAATAACATGATAGTATTAGAAATCAGTAACAGGGAATAATTATTTATCAAACCCAGTTTTGTTAAAACTCTTAGTCCTATACCATCTCATACCATCCGACCAGAAGTCACATTCGTTTTCCTAATCCGTCACCAATAGCCTTTGTTTAAATGTAATATTAAGCATATCTACAAGTCTTTGATTTCAGGAAAATATAAGTTAAATTTAAATGCAAAGGCCATTTTTAGCCATTTTTGATAAATCCTTATAGGAATGGGGCTCTGGACTTGGAAAATTCTTAACAGGATGTTAAGAGTTAAAATCATTATTCAAATTATTCCCACCATATACTATGTAAATCTTTATTTCTTAGAGATATAAACACATATTTCAGGATTTTAAATGCATTAATAATATGGGCAGTTTTGCAGCAAATCTAACTCAGCTAGACATCATTAATAAATAAGATGCTAATTAACATTAATTAGCCAATAAAAAGTGAGAAACACAGGTAAATATTTAAGTTTGTCTGGATTTACGACATGGGTATCACCAAAACTATTCCGCGTGGAATTCCATGCAGAATAGTCCTGACGATCTTCATGGTGAAACCCCGGTGGACATATTTTGATTATATTGGTTTACTATATATATATATATATGTGTGTAGGGTCCGGGTTAGCTCAGTTGGAAGAGCGTTCAGCTAGAAACCGTAAGGTTTCTAGTTCGATACCGGCCATCGCCAACTCAGCGTATGAGTAGCACAGGGATCTGTGCGGTGAAGTAAGGAGCTGATGATAGGTGTGGCGCTCCACCCCAGATGCAATAACAATCTCCTTGGTCTAGCACTAGTGAAAAGGGGATAGACTCCCTCGCTGTTTGGCTGATAAAGACATTAGGCCGCCCCGACGACTTTACTTTATATATATATATATATATATATATATATATATATATATATATATATATATATACATATACAAGGTGGGTAATAAAAGTATCAAGATTGAAGCTGTATTGACCAAGATAGAAATGAACAATGAATGGAATGTTAATTTTATTATTAATTTTTTCAGAATATTAGGTGTGTCAGAAAGTACAGAAAATCTCCATACATTTTTTTGATACACCTTGTATATATATATATATATATATAATAGGATATGAAAACACACAATGTTTTTAATCCGGACTCTGGATTTACATCTAAAAACAGACGTAATTATCATTATGCTCTGATGATGATTTTTTATAATTCGAAATATTGAATCAATGAAAATGATATAAAAATATATTCATTTTAACAACATTGTGTTTTCATATCCTTTTTATCTATACATATACTGTTGGATTCATTTCCTTACTCTTAACTCACATTATGGGCCCGGTTAGCTCAGTCGGTAGAGCGTTCGGCTAGAAATCACAAGGTTCCTAGTTCGATACCGGTCCTCACCAACTCAGCATTATGAGTAGCACAGGGATTTGTGCGGTAAAGTAAGGAGCTGATGGTAGGTGTGGCGCTCCACCCCAGAGGCAAAAACAATCTCCTTGGTCTAGCGCTAGTGAAAAGGGGATAGACTCCCTCGCTGATTGGCTGATACCGAATTCAGGCTGCCCCGTCGACTTATATATATATATAATATATATATATATATATATATACACACACACACACAGTATATACTTGTGTATTGGTCAGATTTTGAAACAAAAGATTGGCATTAGAAGCAGAAATGATGATTTTGTAAGTTTGAAATAAAGATCTATTGGGGGTGGGGGAGCCCTAGAATTGAGAGCCCTGGGCTTGAATTATTAATTCCATAGATTAATGCTTATCTGACCATAAATCAAGGGAACATGAAATAAAACTGACAGTTCTCATCTCTTTTTATTTAATTTACTTTGAATTGTCAACTCGGGTAATTAACAAACACTCCAAACTGAGGTGACAAGTTTCATTGTTGGGGGGGGGGGGAGAATTTACTGGGATTATACAGATCTATCAGGTAGGTAATTTAGATTACTCCTTTATATGACAAATATCTCCCCAAGGCTTCTGTTTGCTTATCACTATTGATAATCATATAACCATAGAAACCACAAGGCTATTTTTAGAGTTATTAAAGAGTAGTCTGACACAAGGCTACAATATTGGAGAACTCGCATGGATTGAATTTACAATACTAATTAGTCCCAAAATTGCATTGAATATATATATATATATATATATGAAAGTATGCAAACAGTTTGTTTGATATAGCTATGCCGACAATTTTTGGGAGAATATGTGCTTGATTGAAGTCATACCTAATTTGAAAATTAATTAGTTGATAATTAATGAATTAGGCAAATATATCTGTTTAAATGTAAAGCGTAAACAAATCGAGAAAAAGTCAGTCTCTGTATGTACATTTCAGCCTATTATGCCTCATCAGCAGAGTTATAGACTGGAAGACGCTTTTGTGTGATGCTGATGAGGCATAATAAGCCGAAATGTACATACAGAGAATAACTTTTTCTCGATTTGTTTACGCTTTACATTTAAACAGATATATTCGCCTAATTCATTAATTATCAACTAATTAATTTTCAGATTAGGTATGACTTCAATTAAGCACATATTCTCCCAAATATATATATACACATATGGTGTGTCATAAAAGTATCAAGATTGAAGCTGTATTTACCAAGACAGAAATGAACAATGAATGGAACGTTAATTTTTTCAGAATACAAAGTGTGTCAAAAAGTACAAAAAACAATACTCTTTTGACACACCTCATGTATATGTGTATATATATATATGTGTGTGTGTGTGTATATATATATATATATATATATATGTATGGTAAAGAAAAAAGCTTAAAAATCAGTCATTTTGCAGTTATAGATCTATTTCTACCCACAGGTATTTGTGTATACCTATATATCATCAAACTGCTAACTTTATTGAAAAGTGGTCTGATGAAACTCATAGATATACACTGATACTTGTGGGTAGAAATAGATATATAACCACAATATCACCAATTTCTAAGCCTTTTCCTTTACTAATTATATTGCTATGTTCAATAATATTGAACATCGAGCTCTCAACTTGGACCTGAAAAATTCTAACATTCTACTGTTGGAAGAGTGGTCCAACTGTCAATGATCCTAATACCAACTTACCTGGTAACACACATATATATATATATATATATATATATATATATATATATATATATATATAATAATGGCTGTCAACCATTATTAATGTAAGACCATTTCCTGTTTTTTTTTTTTTTTTTTTCCAGTAGCATTTGACACTCTATCCTTGTGTTTTCTCAGATGACTCACCAGGCCAGCCCTGGAGTGACATACTCTTCCACATAAACTATATGTTGGAACTTTTCCACTTTGAATATATTATTATTATTATTCCTTCTTTTGTGTTTGTTCCATCTCTTCATCTTATTAGCCATTTTAAACAGTTTATTTTCAATTTCTTCTTCTTCTTCCGCGGATTATATATATATATATATATATATATATATATATATATATATATGTGTGTGTGTGTGTATAAGTTGAAAATGGAAGTGAATCTGACGGTATGTTGAAATGAAAAATAAAGGAAAGAAAATGTTGAATGCATAAAATAGGATTTATTTTATTTTACTGACACACACACATATATATATATATATATATATATATATATATATATATATATACAGGAGTAAAATAGAGAATTCCATCCAACAATGAGTTTTATTCACAACACCAAATAAAATTTTACCTACTTCATGTCCCGATGAAGGTTATAAAAACTGAAACATTATAACATTACCATCAAGAATAAAACTCATTTTTTTTAATACTTTGTTTTTCTATTTTCTACACAAACACACACACGTCTGTGTGTGTACATGGTGGATGTTGTGAATATTTTTTGGTTATATTGGAAGCATGGAAAAGTATAGAATAAGGAATAGTAACCAAAATTCATAGTGATGAATAATGTTATTTTTTATTCTATTTATTAATTTTGATTAATTCTTTGACAAAATGGTAAAGTTCCAATCCTGGAGCTTTGGGAATGTGGAGTATCCCTTCATCACAGGTTCACTCTGATTCAGGAGTGGAGTGTTACCATCCATGGGTTCCCAAAAATTAGTTTTTTAAAAATTGAATATCCAATATGACTGAATCAAACAAAATGTTCTCGGCATAAGATAACCCAATAAGGGTTGACATGCCATAAATCCAACCAACCAACCAACAAATTTTAACCCTGCTTAACTTGATAACACATTTTATTCTGTCCTCTCCCACCCTGCCTGTTTTGAGAACCATCTACCCCCATGGATTGAATAAAGGGGTCAGTTTTCAGTTTGAGATTCCGAGGTTACTAACTACAGCAGACACCTAAAGGAGATTGGGGACCTTTTTCTTTTCTTTTAATGTGTTTTTTTATTATCTTCTTTATCTTATCATTAAAGTCAACTCAGTATGGAACAGAAAAGGACAGTCAAATATCACCCCCACCCCCTCTAAAAAAAAAAAATTAGATGATGTCTCTTGAGAATCGTTATCTTAACTATACATAGTAAACTACTTTTTTTAGGCAATTAAGATTTTTCTTTTTTTTTTTTTTTTTTTTTTTTTCTTTTCTCTTTGTGTCCCAGTGAAATATCAGAAAATGATGAGTCTGAGTCATTTTCAATCACAGATAATAGAAATTAGATATCTTCTTATTATAATGGAGATTATGTGTCTCTCTGTCTGTAACTGAAACTACGTCACCACCACTCCCAGGTTCACTCTGATTCAGAGTGGTAGTACCTGTTAGGGTCCCATCTATGGGTTAAATAGATCAAAAATTAGTTTTAAAAAAATTGAATATCTATATGACTGAATCGATCAAAATGTCCTCAGCATAAGATAACCCAATAAGGTTGATGTGCCATAAATCCAACCAACCAACTACTTTTTTTAGGCAATTAAGATTTTTCTTACTTTTTTTTTTAATCTTTTTTTATTTTTTATTTTTTTGCTGTAAAATATCAGAAAATGATGAGTCTGAGTCATTTTCAATCAAAACTATGTCACCACCACTGTCACAATTCTCTTAGTCATTTACATTATATTCTCAATGGTTATCAAATGGGTGTGTCATTTTTAATCACAATTGATAGAAATTAGATATCCATTTATAATGGTGATTATGTGTCTGTAACCAAAACTATGTCACCACCACTGTCACAATTCTCTTAGTCATTTATGTTATATTCTCAATGGTTATTAAATGAGGGAGTCATTTTCAATCACAGGTAATAGAAATTTGATATCTTATTATAATGGAGATTACGTGTCTCTCTGTCTGTAACTGAAACTACGTCACCACCACTGTCACAATTCTCTTAGTCATTTACGTTATATTCTCAATGGTTATCAAATGTGTGCATCATTTTTAATCACAATATAGAAATTAGATATCCATTTATAATGGTGATTATGTGTCTGTAACCAAAACTATGTCACCACCACTCTCACAATTCTCTTAGTCATTTATGTTATATTCTCAATGCTTATAAAATGGGTATGTGATTTTCCATTACAGGTAATAGAAATTTGATATCTTATTATAATGGAGATTATGTGTCTCTCTGT
>CM042182.1:38463002-38510502 GCA_023376005.1 Doryteuthis pealeii | reverse complement strand
ATATGTGTTTTTACTGGACAGCCATAATGACTGCGCCATGTGCTGGCTTCCACAGACTCCTTATGTGTTCGTCCTTGCTTCTCCAGCAATATCTAGTCATCTTGGTTGCACCTTCACGACGACTGGTTTGCTGGTGATAGGCGGGCCGCGTTGGCCGTACAGCTGTTTTCTCTCAGGAGGTGATGTTTCAACATTTGTTTTAACACCCACCATATAGTGCGGTTAAAATTTGCTGTAAGGCTAAACTGCAAGCTGAACTTTTCTTATAGCATTTTTCCTGATGCAAGTATCATTGGGGACAAGAAAAAGTTTTGGTAAACAGCTTTGGTTATCTGATTTAACTTGATAGTTTAAATGTTATTATTGTAGTCCACATTATACGTGTGTAAGGGTAACCTGAAACCACTTTTTCAGACCTTAATTGTTTCTGTATGCAAGTATCATCCTGGCCGGAACAAGAAAAGTTTTGGTAAAACAGCCTTGGGTAATCTGATTTTTAACTGATAGTTTAAAAATGTTATTATTGTAGTCCCGTATTAAACGTCGTGGTAAGCGGTAACCTGAAGCAAAACCTTTTTCAGACATTATTTTTCCTGATGCAAAGTATAATTGGGGACCAGAAAAGTTTGGTAAACAGCTTTGGTAATCGATTTTAACTTGATAGTTTTAATAATGTTAATATTGTAGTCCAGAATCTACAACGTGTGGTAAGGGTAACCTGAAGCAGACCTTTTTCGACAATTAATTTTTCTGGATGCAAGTATCATTGGGGAACACAAGAAAATGTTTTGGCTAAACAGCTTTGGTAATCTGATTTAACTTGATAGGTTTAAAATGTTATTATTGGTAGTCCAGATTAAACGTGTTGGTAAAGTAAACCTGAAAGCCAACCTTTTCAGACCTTATTTTTCTGATCGGCGTAGTATCATTGGGGAATGAAAAAGTTTTGATAACTGGTCCAAGTGTACTATTGTAAAATTCTAATTAGGTCGTTGTTGTCATAGCAGGCCGCTTTATCAAAGCTTTGTCTCGTTCGCCCATGAATACTTGCATTAGAACATAAAATTGAAACAAAGAAACTACAGTATTCATTTGTTTCTTGCTTGTAAATCAGAAATGATTTTTTCTATTTTTTTTTTTTAAATTAATGTCTTTCAATTAATAGCTGAATTTGATAATTAAAATCAATATAATAAATATTCCTGATGCGTCGTATAGTTTTCAATTCCTATATGAGAGATTGTCTTTTTAATCATTTTGTTTCTCTTTCCATGAACGTATCTGGCTACGAAACTCGTTCCATTTCTCGTACCATAAAATTACACACCAGAGTGAATTACATTTAAACAAAAAAAACAAATACTTGGTTAATTTCATTGTATCTTTATTGTGTAAATATTAATGGTCCAAATGACAAAAAAAGTTTTTCCGTGGCCTTATGACAGTTACTCTTTTCGGCGAGCTCCCTTCCAGACTTTTTCCAGGTATTTCTTGTCATGAAGGCTTTCAAGTGACAGAAACACTGAACGAATTTATAATTATAGTATATAGTATATAGTTATGTCATAAAAGATCAGATTGAAGCTGTATTCACGCAGAAGGAATGACAAAGAATAGAACCTTTTTTTTTTCAAGAATATAAGTGTGTTCAAAAGTAGAAAACTTGATACTTTTTGACACATCTCTTGCATATACATAAATTTCATTACATATATATATATATATATACACACACTAATATATAAGCACCTGTTAATCCAAATATTCTATATATATATATATATATATAAATATGATGACATTTAACATTTTGAAAAACAATTTGTAATTATTAACTCCGACAGAGAAAATCATGTTTCGTATCGCCTTAGTGAAGGGTCATCATCAACGAGCAAAAAATTATGAAAGAGAGAAGGGATAAAAACATTGGAAGAGAAATAGGGGGTACAACACACGCTGGACGAGTTTTGTACCGCCTATTCTTTCCAACTGGTTTTTTATTTCCTTCTCCTCTTCATTATATTTTTGCTCTGTTGATTGATGAACTTCTACTAAGGCGTCGAGAACAGATTCTGTCAGCAGATAATTAATTACTTAATTGTTTTTCTCAAAATGTTAAATCATTTTGTCGGATTAATTTCCATTTATTTCACATATATATTATTCAACACCAGCATATATATAAAATATATACACCACACCTTTATATATATATATGCACACAAACGATATATAACCTATATACACACACACCTATATATATAATTATACAACACAAATATATATATCACAGCATATATAAACACACACACTATATATATTATTAGCACACAAACAATATAATATACACAATATATATATATACACCACACAAATATATATCACATATATATACACACACACACCTATATATATATTATACACACAATACATATATACACACACACACCTTATACACCATACACACAAACACATATATACATACTCACATCAATACCAACACATATACATCTTACCACACTATAAACACAACATACATACATCTCACAACATACATACATACTCACATTTCACAAAACAATACATACAGTACCAAACAATAATACTATATATATATATATATATATATATATCATGTTAGTTAGGAATTCTTAAGCATAAAAAGAAATATTGGATCAAAAATTATTTTTGACTGCGATGAAATATAAATAATGGTATTAAAAGATAAATAAAATAAATAAAATGTCTTTTTAAAAAGTAAAGAATTGATCTTAATTTTTATTATTAAACATCAATATTTCTTTTCTTCTTCTTGTTATTTATATCATTATTGCTATTGACATTATTGTATATTTAACTTTTTAAAAATTAATAGATTATCGCCAAGAATGAAGAATAAATTATTTCTCCATCAACATTAAATTAAAGGTTAAGTCAAGAAAGAAAAAAAGAAGAAAAATGAAGAAAAAAGAAAAAAATGAAAGAAAAAATGAAAGAAAAGAAGAAGAAAAATAAAGAAAACAAAAAGAAGAAGAAATCAAGAAAAATGATCACGATTAAAAAAAAAAAAAAATAATAATAAAATGTTTTTCTGGAGATGAAAAAAATAAAAAAGTGTAAAATTGTTTGATATTTTGGTCTAATAGATAAACAATTGAAAAATGTTGGAATTGAATTTATTATGAATGACAATTATTATCATTTTTGCATCATCAAAACCAGACATTTTTTTTGTTTTTGTTTTTAGGAGAGAGAGGAGGGAGCAAGAGCATGCTTTAAAATAGGTGGGATTATAAGTGGAAAGGATGGGGGGGGAGGAGAGAAGAGGTAAAAAAGAGAAAATAAAATCAATAGAACTGAGAAGAAGAGAGAGATAAAGAAGAGGAGAGAGAGAGAGAGAAGAAGAGAGGAGAAGAGAGGAGAAGAGAAGAAGAGAGAGGAGAGAGAATGAAGAGAGAGAGAGAGAAGTAAGAAGAGAGAATGAAAGAAGAGAGAGAGAGAGAAGAGAGAGAGAGAAGAGAGAGATGAAGAGAGCAAGGGCAGAAGAGAGAATGAAGAAGAGGGAAGAGAGAGAAGAGGAGTGAAGAAGAGAGAGGAAAGAGAGAGAGAGAGAGGAGAAGAAGATGAGAGAGAGGGAAGAAGAGGAAAGAGAGAAGGGAAGAGAGAGAGAGAGGAGAGAGAGAAGAGGAAGAGAATGAAGAGAGAGAGGGGAAAGAAGTAGAGCAAGAGAGAGAGGAAAGAGAGAGAACGAAGAGAGAGAAAAGAGAGGAGGAAGGAAAAAGAGAGGATGGGAGGAGAGGAAAAAACGAAATTGAAGAAAGCAAATAAGATGAGACAGAATGAGTAGAGAGAAGAAGAGTAGAGAGGAGTAAAAGAAAGAGAGAGAAGAGGGCATGTGTGGGGCGGAGAGGTAGAGAAGAGGAGAGGGAAGACAGTAGAGAGGAGAGGGGAAGGAATGTTAGAGAGAGGGAGACAGAGAGGAGAGGGGAAGGCGATAGAAGAAGTCCAGAAGAAAATGATCATAGAAAGTGACCATGAGAGTATAATATTGAAGAATGAATATAAATAATTAAAGATAAAATAAAATGAGAGAAAGAGAGAGCAAGGAGAAGGTGAGAGGAGAGTAAAATAAAGCACAAAGAAAAAGAGAGAGAGAGATAGTAGTAAAGAAAGAAAAGATAGAAAATGGCAAAAGTGTAATTGAAAGTGCAAGGATGAATGGTCGAGATATGAAAAGTAGAGAAAGAGAAGAATAGAAGATATTACAGAAGGTAGATAAATATGAAGATGTATGAGCGACGCACAGAAAGAGAGAGAGAAAGAGAAAAGTTAATGAGCAAGAAAAAAGAGATGAGGACGAGAGAGAGATTGAGAGAGTATAGAGATGAGCACGAGAATGTGTAGTTGAAAGACAAGGCGAGAGAGCGTCAGATGAGAAGGAGGTAGTGTGGTAGCAGATCTGGGAGTTGAGCAAGTGGGATAGGGGATTAGCAGGAGATGACTGAGGGAGAAGCGACGAGAGAGGAGAGAGAAGTCTAAAAAATAAAATACAAAAGAATAGTTGAAAAAACTGCCAGCAAAAAAGTTATATTTAAAAACAGGTAGCAAGAAAGAAGAAACCAGGAATACTTCAAGAAGAAATAGAGTAAAGAGAAAAGAACAGAAAGAAGAGAAAGCTAAATAGCGAGTTGAAAACATTACGAAAAAAAATAATACTGATAGAAAGGAACGGGTGGAAAGAAAGAAAGTATTAGAAAATAGAATTAGAGCCACCACGTAGATCGACTGGAGTGTGTCCTACGAGTAGAAGTAAGAGGAAAAATGAGAAAGAAAGAAAGAAATGGGAGAGAGAGACGAGAGATTAGATGAGAGATAGTAGATTAAGATAGATTAGATAGAGAGGCATAGATAACCGATAGGACTAGACGCTATAGAGATAGATAGATAGAAATATAGAGATAGAATAGATATAGAGAGATAGAATAGATTAGTATAGAGAGATGTTAGATAGATATATAGAGAGATTAGTATAGATATATATAGAAGGAGATAGATAGATAGATATAGAGAAAGATAGATAAGAATTAGTTATAATTAGAGTATAGATAGATAATAAGAGTATAGATAGATAGGTAGAGTAAGAGATAGAGAATACTATAGAGAGAGATGGAAATTGTTAAGTGTTGTGTGTGCCACTAACGAAGGCTAGCAATGAAGAGATAAGGAGTTAAGCACAAGTCATGTGAGTGTCCATATCAACTCTCTCATTGCGGCAGAGAGGGAATGCCATGTTGTTAGGACCACTCGTTGACCCATCAAGCAAAACAGCTCTCCAGTGAGGTGTCACGGTAGTAGTATTCTAATCGTAGTAGTAGATAGTAGTTGCCTAGGCAGTTGTACAGATCAATCAATTTCTATTTGTCTATAGATTGAATAGTTGACTAATTTAAGGCAACAAAACGCTAAGAGATGCCGGACATGCACTTCCAGGCGGGGGGGGGGAGGCGAACAGAAGTTTTCCATGATATCTACCTTTATCTTAATTGTAAAGGATAAAAAAAAGAATAGAAGCAGAAAGAGAGAAGGGGGGGGAAAATGGAGGAGGGAGGGAAAGAGGAGGAGGAGAGAGAAAGGAGGAGGAAAGAGGGGGAGAGGAAGAGGGGAGGAAAAGGAGAGGGAGGAAAAAGGAGGAGGAGAGGAGGAGGAAAGAGAGATTGTGGAGGAGTTGATTCTTTCTTTCTTTTTCTCTTTTTCTTTGCACTTCAAGAGGTGAGAGTTTCATGATATCCACCTTAATTGTAAGGATGAAAAAAAGAAGAAGCTGAGGGAAAGAGGAGGAAAGAGAGGAGGAGAGAGAAGAGGAAAGAGAGGAGGAGAAGGAGGAGGAGGAGGAGGAAAAGGAGAAGGAAAGAGATGTGGAGGAGTTTTTCTTTTCTTTTCTCTTTTTTTCTTTCTCTCTCTTTTTTTTTTCTCTCTTTTTTTTTTTGGCACTTCAAGGAGGGAAGAGTTTCAAGAGATCACCTTAATTTTAATAAGGATTAAAAAAAAAAAAAGTAGAGAGGAGGGAGGAGGAGAGGATGAGGAGGAGGTGGGGAGAGTTGATTCTTTCTTTTGTTTGTTTTGTTTTGTTTTTTGTTTGCAGCTCCAAGAGGAGAGAGTTTCATGATATCCACCTTAAATTGTAAGGATATAAAAAGAAGCAGGAAGAGAGAGAAAGAGAAGCAAGGGAGAAGGAGAAGAGAGAAAGGAGAGCAAGGGAGAAGAGGAAAGCAAGGGAGAAGAGGAAAGAGAAGAAAAGGGAGAAGGAGGAAAGAGAAGAAAAGGAGAGAAGGAAAGGAAAGAGAAAAGGGAGAAGGAGGAAAAGAGAAGGAAAAGGGAGAAGGGGGAAAGAGAAGAAAGGAAAGGAGGAAAGAGAAGGGGAGAAGGAGGAGAAGCAGGAGAAGGGCGAGAAAGGAGGAAAGAGAAGCAAGGGGAAGGAGGAAAGAGAAAGAGGGAGAGGAGGAAAGAGAAGCAAGGGAGAAGGAGGAAGAAAGCAAGGGAGAAGGAGGAAAGAGAAGAAAGGGAGAAGGAGGAAAGAGAAGGAAAGGGAGAAGGAGGAAAAGAGAGCAAGGGAGAAGGGAAAGAGAAGCAAGGAGAAGGAGGAAAGAGAAGAAGGAGAAGGAGGAAAGAGAGAAAGGGGAAGGAGGAAAGAGAAGCAAGGGAAGAAGGAGGAAAGAGAGAAAGGGAGGAAGGAAAGAGAAGAAAGGAGAAAGGAGGAAAGAGAAGAAGGGAGAAAGTGAGAAAGAGAAGAAAGGGAGAAGAGGAGGAAGAAAGGAGGAAAGAAAGACAAGAGAAGGAGAAAAAAGAGAAGAAAGGGAGAAGGAGGAAGAGAAGCAAGGGAAGAAGGAAAGAGAGAAGCAAGGGAGAAGGAAAAGGGGAGTTTGATTATTTCTTTCTTTCTTTTTTGCACTTTCAGAGGAGAGAGATAGAGGAGAGAGAGTTTCATGAATATCCATCTTAAGTGTAAGGATTTTAAAAAAGCAGAAAAAGAGGAGAAGGAGAGAGAAGAGGAGGAAAAGAGGAGAAAGAGGAGGAAAGGGAGGAAGAAAGAGAAACGAAAAAAAAGATAGAATAGAGAATGAATAAAATAAAAAACAAAATAAAAAAGAGAGAAAGAGAGAAAGAAAGGAAAGAGGAAATATAAAACAAAAACAAAGAAGGAAAGAAAGAAGGAAAGAGAAACAATAAAAGAAAATAAAATTAAGTCGAAGAGAGAGAGAGAGAGAGGGGGGAGAAAGGAAAGAAGAAATAACGAAAGAAAGAACAAACAGAAAAGATAGAGAAAGAATGAAATAAATAAAATTAAGTAGAAGATGAGGAAGAGATGAGAGAGAGGGGGGGAAGGAAGAAGAAAATAATGAACGAAAGAAACAAAAAAAACTAGAGAAAGAATGAAATAAATAAAAATAAGTAGAAGAGAGGAGAGAGAGAGAGAGAGGAGAGAGAGAGAGGGGTGGAGAAAGGAAAGAGAAAAATAACAAAAGAAAGAAACAAAAAAAAAGATAGAGAAAGAATGAAAATAAAAAAATTAAGTAGAAGAGAGGAAGAGAGAGAGAGAGGGGGAGAAAGGAAAGAAGAAAAACAAAAGAAAGAAACAAAAAAAAGATAGAGAAGAAATGAAATAAATAAAAATTAAGTAGAAGAGAGGAAGAGAGAGAGAAGAAGAGGGGGGAGAAAGGAAAGAAGAAAATAATGAAAGAAAGAAACAAAAAAAAGATAGAGAAAGAATGAAATAAATAAAAATTAAGTAGAAGAGAGAAAGGAGGAGAGAAGAGGGGGAAAGAGGAGAGAAAGGAGGAAAAGAGAGAAAGAGGAAGAAGAGAAAGGAGGAAGAAGGTAGAGAAAGGAGGAGAGAGGAAGAGAAAGGAGGAAAGGAGAGAGGAAGAGAAAGGAGAGAAAGGAGAGGAGAGGAGAGAAAGGAGGAAGAGGAGAGAAAGAGAGAAGAGGAGAGAAAGAGGAGGAAGAGGGAAGAGAAAAGGAGAAAGGAGAGAAAGAGGAAGAGGAGGAAAGGAGGAAGAAGGAAGAAAAGGGAGGAGAGGAGAGAAAGGAGGAAGAGGAGAGAAAGGAGGAAGAGGAGAGAAAAGGAGGAAGGGAGAGAAGGAGGAAGAGGAGTTGATTCTTTTTTTCTTTTCCCTTTTATTTTTACTAATTTCTTTATTTATTCCCTGTAACATAAAGAAGAGAGAAAGAGGAGTTGATTATTTCTTTCTTTCCCTTTTGTTTATTCCTAAATTTTTTTATTTACTATTCCCTGTAACATAAACCTACCTTGAGCTAGCATAGAATAAAAAGAAGCTTGTAAGCAAATTAGATTAGGTGCAAACATGTGTGCTATCAATGTTAAGCACTATCGACCCCCCCCCTCTGAAAGACCCCCCCCAAAAAAAAAAAAACAAAAAAAAAAACAAANAAGAGATCAACCCACAACAAATAAATAATAATAGATTGGCAATGCAAACAGTTGCGCCATGTTTTGCATGTGCAGCTTTGATGGCTCTCAGTGACAGTTGCAGTTTCATATTTTGTAAATCTATTTCAGTTAATACAAGCACTTGCTGTTGATGAAGTAGCACTTTTAAGATGTGAGAGAAGAGAAGAGAATAAAGAAAGAGAAAAGAAGAAAAGAAAAGAAAGAGAAGTGAGAAAGAAAGAAAGAGAAAAAGAAAAAGAAAAAGAGAAGAAAGAAAGAAGAGAAGAAGAGAAAGAAGGAAGAAGAGAAAAGAAGAAAGAAGAAGAAGAAAGAAGAGAAGAAGAAGAAAAGAAGAAGAGAAGAAAAGAAAGAAGAGAAGAAAAAAAAGAAAGCGAAAAGAGAAGAAAAGAAAAGAAAGAAAGAAAAAAAGAAAAGAAAAAAGAAATAGAAAGAAAAAGTGAGAAAGAAGAAAGAAAGAAAGAAAAAAAGAAAAGAAAAAAGAAATAGAAAGAAAGAAGAGAAAGAAGAAAGAAAGAAGAAAGAAGAGGAAAAAGAAAAGAAAAGAAAAAAAGAGAAAAAAAGAAAAGAAAGAAAGAGAGAATAAAAAAAAAGAAGAGAAAGAAAGAAAGAAAAGAAAGAAGAGAAAAAAAGAAAAGAAAGAAAAGAAGAAAGAAAAAAAGAGGAAAGAAAGAAAAAGAGGAAAGAAAGAAAGAAAGAAAGAAAAAGAGAAAGAAAGAAGAGAAAAGAAAGAAAAGAGGAAAGAGAAAAAGAAGAAAAAGAGGAAAGAGAAAAGAAGAAAAAGAGGAAAAGAAAAGAAAAAAAAAGAGGAAAGAGAGAAAAGAAGAAGAATTGTTTCACTTACAAGTAAGAGTTAATCTAAATAAATATCAAGTTGAATTCACACGATTATCGGTTTAAACAGAATTGAAATCTTTACGCTGATAACTGAGGAAATCTAACGAGAAATGCAAATAAGGAAATCGTTCATGAAGACAAAATTGGATTTCAATTTAAATCATTAAAAAATATAACAAGTCTTTTTTTCCTTCTCTCTAAAAAATATTTTCTTAATCTCTCCAGTTTGCAATATTGGGTGGTTGGATTTTATGGCATGTCAACCCTTGTTGAGTTATTTTATGCTAAAGTCAATTTGGAATACTGTTTATTGTTGGTTGGTTTGGTTTTTATGTCATGTCAACCCTTGTTGGGTTATTTTTATGCAGAAGATACTTTGGAATACTGTTTATTGTTGGTTGGTTGGATTTATGGCATGTCAACCCTTGTTGGGTTATTTTATGCTGAAGACACTTTGGAATACTGTTTATTGTTGGTTGGTTGGATTTTATGTCATGTCAACCCTTGTTGGGTTATTTTATGCAGAAGATACTTTGGAATACTGTTTATTGTTGGTTGGTTGGATTTTATGGCATGTCAAACCCTTGTTGGGTTATTTTATGCTGAAGACCTTTGGAATACGGTTTATTGTTGGTTGGTTGGATTTTATGGCAGGTCAACCTTTGTTGGGTTATTTTATGCTAAAGACAATTTGGAATACTGTTTATTGTTGGTTAGGTTATTTTATGCTAAAGACAATTTAGAATACTGTTTATTTTTGGTTGGTTGGATTTTATGGCATGTCAACACTTGTTGGGTTATTTTATGCTGAAGACACTTTGGAATACTGTTTATTGTTGGTTGGTTGGTTGGATTTTATGGCATGTCAACCCTTGTTGGGTTATTTTATGGCAAAGACACTTTGGAATACGGTTTATTGTTGGTTGGTTGGATTTTATGGCATGTCAACCCTTGTTGGGTTATTTTATATTGGAAACATTTTGTTTTATCCATTCTTGTTGGGTATTCAAAAAAAGAATCTTTTTAAACTCTTTTTTTTCTTTTGTTAAACTGAGTGCTCCACACGTATGGCCTTGTGCCACACTCCTTAAAAACCTTGGACTCAAACTAAGAGACAACAAGATAGCTAAGCAGATCATCATGATTGCAGAGAGTTTGATCTGGAGTGCTCCACACGTATGGCCTTGTGCCACACTCCTTAAAAACCTTGGACTCAAACTAAGAGACAACAAGATAGCTAAGCAGATCATCATGATTGCAGAGAGTTTGATCCTGAGTGCTCCACACGTATGGCCTTGTACCACACTCCTTAAAAACCTTGGACTCAAACTAAGAGACAACAAGATAGCTAAGCAGATCATCATGATTGCAGAGAGTTTGATCCTGAGTGCTCCACACGTATATGGCCTTGTGCCACACTCCTTAAAAACCTTGGACTCAAACTAAGGGACAAGATAGCTAAGCAGATCATCATGATTGCAGAGAGTTTGATCCTGAGTGCTCCACACGTATATGGCCTTGTGCCACACTCCTTAAAAACCTTGGACTCAAACTAAGGGACAAGATAGTAAGCAGATCATCATGATTGCAGAGAGTTTGATCCTGAGTGCTCCACACACGTATATGGCCTTGTGCCACACTCCTTAAAAACCTTGGACTCAAACTAAGGGACAAGATAGCTAAGCAGATCATCATGATTGCAGAGAGTTTGATCCTGAGTGCTCCACACGTATGGCCTTGTACCACACTCCTTAAAAACCTTGGACTCAAACTAAGAGACAACAAGATAGCTAAGCAGATCATCATGATTGCAGAGAGTTTGATCTGGAGTGCTCCACACGTATGGCCTTGTGCCACACTCCTTAAAAACCTTGGACTCAAACTAAGAGACAACAAGATAGCTAAGCAGATCATCATGATTGCAGAGAGTTTGATCCTGAGTGCTCCACACGTATATGGCCTTGTGCCACACTCCTTAAAAACCTTGGACTCAAACTAAGGGACAAGATAGCTAAGCAGATCATCATGATTGCAGAGAGTTTGATCCTGAGTGCTCCACACGTATATGGCCTTGTGCCACACTCCTTAAAAACCTTGGACTCAAACTAAGGGACAAGATAGCTAAGCAGATCATCATGATTGCAGAGAGTTTGATCCTGAGTGCTCCAAACGTATGGCCTTGTACCACACTCCTTAAAAACCTTGGACTCAAACTAAGAGACAACAAGATAGCTAAGCAGATCATCATGATTGCAGAGAGTTTGATCTGGAGTGCTCCACACGTATGGCCTTGTGCCACACTCCTTAAAAACCTTGGACTCAAACTAAGAGACAACAAGATAGCTAAGCAGATCATCATGATTGCAGAGAGTTTGATCCTGAGTGCTCCACACGTATATGGCCTTGTGCCACACTCCTTAAAACCTTGGACTCAAACTAAGGACAAGATAGCTAAGCAGATCATCATGATTGCAGAGAGTTTGATCCTGAGTGCTCCACACGTATATGGCCTTGTGCCACACTCCTTAAAAACCTTGGACTCAAACTAAGGGACAAGATAGCTAAGCAGATCATCATGATTGCAGAGAGTTTGATCCTGAGTGCTCCAAACGTATAGCCTTGTGCCACACTACTTAAAAATCTTGGATTTAATTTATGGTCAACAAGATAGCTTAACATATCATTATGATTGCAGTAAGTTTGATCCTCACCGGGGGCACCACATCTGTGCCAGACGGAAGCAAACTGAGAATAGAACTCTGTTAATTTCTTTATATTCATACTATTCTTTATGTAAAAAGCTTTCGTATAAACATAACCTATAAAAAAAAAAAAAAAAAACAAAGTCAATATCAATCAAGGTATATTTAATATGTCCTATACCACCTCATTCCACCCGGCTGGAAGTCACATTTCCTAATCTACCCCAAACGATAACCTTTGTTTAAATGTAATATTAAACATATTTAGCAGTCTTTGATTTAAAGGAAATATCTTGGCTAGCTTTAAATGAAAAGGCCATTTATTGATAAATCTTTATAGGAATGGGGCTCTGGACTTAGAAAATTCTCATCAGGATGTTAAGAGTTAAGGGGAGTAAAGGAGGAAAAAATAAATTCTTTATTGAATATTTTTAGAGAAATTTTATACCACATAAAAATAACCCCTCCATTTTTTTAATAAGAAAAAATGCCACGAGGAGAAAAAGAAAAAGAAAAAGAAAAAAGAAGTTGTTTCCCTGCAGTTAATGTTCATGTTCATTAATACAACTGCAAACACAATGCTACTAACTACAACTTTATAATTAGCACAAAATTCACTGAATAAAATGCCAATCTTATTAATAAAAGACAGTTACGTTTCCTTCACTAAAAAAATGGACAAAGCGGACAAAAGAAAACTACTGACATATTTAGCAGCTATATTATCAAAGATCTTTTTTTTTCTAATTTAAAATAAGATTTTTTTTTTTAATAGAATAAATAAATAATTCTTAGATACTGGTAGAAAATAGAATTAAAAAGGAAGTATATTCTTAAAAATCAAAAAAGTGTTTGATTTGGGAATAAAAAGCAAGGATTTTGAGAGACTCAAAAGTACATGTACTCTGGATACAGCATCAGAAATTTCAGATAATTATTATACAGCCTTCATCCACAGTAGTTTTACAATTAGCACAAAATTCACTGAATAAAATGCCAATCTTACTAACAAAAGACAGTTACGTTTCCTTCACTAAAAAAATGGACAAAGCCGACAAAAGAAAACTACTGACATATTTAGCAGCTATTTTATCAAAGATTTAAAAAATAAAAAAAATAAAAAGATTTTAAATTTTAACTTTAAATAGAATAAATAAATAATTAATTCTTAGATACTGGCAGAAAATAGAATCTTAAAAAATATATATTCTTAAAAATCCAGAAAGCGTTCGGGAATAAAAAGCTAGATTCAATGATTTTGAGAGGCTCAAAACTAAATGTACTCTGGATACAACAAGAGTCCAAGTTGTAGATTTTTTTTAAGCCTTTTCATGTTCATGAGTGAGATGTTGCTATTTTATTGAAGACTAGCAGTGGCTACCCGGAATCTTACTAACAAAAGACAGTTACGTTTCCTTCACTAAAAAAATGGAAAAAGCCGACAAAAGAAAACTACTGACATATTTAGCAGCTATTTTATCAAAGATCTTCTTTTTTTAATTTAAAATAAGATTTTTTTTTTAAATAGAATAAATAAATAATTCTTAGATATTGGTAGAAAATAGAATTAAAAAGGAAGTATATTCTTAAAAATCAAAAAAGTGTTTGATTTGGGAATAAAAAGCAAGGATTTTGAGAGACTCAAAAGTACATGTACTCTGGATACAGCATCAGAAATTTCAGATAATTATTATACAGCCTTCATCCACAGTAGTTTTACAATTAGCACAAAATTCACTGAATAAAATGCCAATCTTATTAACAAAAGACAGTTACGTTTCCTTCACTAAAAAATGGACAAAGCCGACAAAAAGAAAACTACTGACATATTTAGCAGCTATATTATCAAAGATAATAAAAAAAAAAAAAAAAAAAAAAAAAGATTTTTAATTTTTCTTTAAATAGAATAAATAAATAATTAATTCTTAGATACTGGCAGAAAATAGAATCTTAAAAAATATATATTCTTAAAAATCCAGAAAGCGTTCGGGAATAAAAAGCTAGATTCAATGATTTTGAGAGGCTCAAAACTACATGTACTCTGGATACAACAAGAGTCCAAGTTGTAGATTTTTTTAAGCCTTTTCATGTTCATGAGTGAGATGTTGCTATTTTACTGAAGACTAGCAGTGGCTACCCGGAATCTTACTAACAAAAGACTGTTACGTTTCCTTCACTAAAAAAACGGACAAAGCCGACAAAAGAAAACTACTGACAGATCTAGCAGCTATTTTATCAAAGATCTTCTTTTCTAATTTAAAATAAGATTTTTTTTTTTAAATAGAATAAATAAATAATTCTTAGATACTGGTAGAAAATAGAATTAAAAAGGAAGTATATTCTTAAAAATCAAAAATCTCTATTATTTTTGCTCAAAAACCAAGCCCTGGTGATATTTAATGTGCATATATATTTACTTTGTCATTAATTGTTTTATTTTCGAAGTTTCCTCAGGACATACAGATTCACACAACTGCCTTTTATGTATAAGATAGATTTCTTCTTTAAGTATAATAAATTAAAATTCTTAGATATAGGCAGAAAATAGAATTAAAAAGAAAGTATATTCTTAAAAATCATAAAAGCGTTTGATTTGGGAATAAAAAGCAAGATGGGAACTACACAAGGATTTTGAAAGGCTCAAAAGTACATGTACTCTGGATACAACATCAGAAATTTCAGACAATTATTATACAGCCTTCATCCACAGTAGTTTTACAATTAGCGCAAAACTCACTGAATAAAATGCCAATTTTACTAACTAAAGACAGTTACGTTTCCTTCACTAAAAAAAAATGGACAAAGCCGACAAAAGAAAACTTCTGACATATTTAGCAGCTATTTTATCAAAGATTTAAAAAAAAAAAAAGAAAAGATTTTAAATTTTAACTTTAAATAGAATAAATAAATAATTAATTCTTAGATACTGGCAGAAAATAGAATTTAAAAAATATATATTCTTAAAAATCCAGAAAGCGTTCGGGAATAAAAAGCTAGATTCAATGATTTTGAGAGGCTCAAAACTACATGTACTCTGGATACAACAAGAGTCCAAGTTGTAGATTTTTTTTTAAGCCTTTTCATTTTCATGAGTGAGATGTTGCTATTTTATTGAAGACTAGCAGTGGCTACCCGGAATCTTACTAACAAAAGACAGTTACGTTTCCTTCACTAAAAAAATGGACAAAGCCGACAAAAGAAAACTACTGACATATTTAGCAGCTATTTTATCAAAGATCTTCTTTTTCTAATTTAAAATAAGATTTTTTTTTTAAATAGAATAAATAAATAATTCTTAGATACTGGTAGAAAATAGAATTAAAAAGGAAGTATATTCTTAAAAATCAAAAATCTCTATTATTTTTGCTCAAAAACCAAGCCCTGGTGATATTTAATGTGCATATATATTTACTTTGTCATTAGTTGTTTTATTTTTCGAAGTTTCCTCAGGACATACAGATTCACACAACTGCCTTTTATGTATAAGATAGATTTCTTCTTTAAGTATAATAAATTAAAATTCTTAGATATAGGCAGAAAATAGAATTAAAAAGAAAGTATATTCTTAAAAATCATAAAAGCGTTTGATTTGGGAATAAAAAGCTAGATGGGAACTACATAAGGATTCTGCAAAGCTCAAAAGTACATATACTCTGGATACAACATCAGAAATTTCAGACAATTATTATACAGCCTTCATCCACAGTAGTTTTACAATTAACACAAAACTCACTGAATAAAATGCCAATTTTACTAACTAAAGACAGTTACGTTTCCTTCACTAAAAAAATGGACAAAGCCGACAAAAGAAAACTTCTGACATATTTAGCAGCTATTTTATCAAAGATTTAAAAAAAAAAAAAAGAAAAGATTTTAAATTTTAACTTTAAATAGAATAAATAAATAATTAATTCTTAGATACTGGCAGAAAATAGAATCTTAAAAAATATATATTCTTAAAAATCCAGAAAGCGTTCGGGAATAAAAAGCTAGATGGGAACTACACAAGGATTCTGTGAGGCTCAAAAGTACATGTACTCTGGATACAATATCAGTGATTTCAGACCATTATCATACAGCCTTCATCCATGTTACAGTTTTACAATTAGCACAAAATTCACTGAATAAAATGCCAATTTTACCAACAAAAGACAAAAGAAAACTGATATATTTAGCAGCTATATTATCAAAGATCTTTTTGAAGAATAATCAAGCTAAGTTCCAATTACTGTCGAATTGGTAAGACACTGCAACGAGCGGTTGTAACTAAATACAATCCAGTCTCGTCGCAATCCTACTGCAGACTGACAGGGTATTTATAAAACTCCACAATATCATAGAAACCAAGCAGCCAATCAGAACTCAGGGAATGGAATCACCCAAATGCATGAATGGATCATTCTTGATTTCTATAAATACCAACTGTCTTGGACACTGCTTCAGTTGTACTTAGCTAGCTGCTGTTATTTAAACCAACAGTAGACTAATTGATTTTAATTTTTTTTTTTCTAATTTAAGATAAGATTTTTTTTTTTTAAATAGAATAAATAAATAAATCTTAGATACTGGTAGAAAATAGAATTAAAAAGTATATATTCTTAAAAATCATAAAAGCGTTTGATTTGGGAATAAAAAGCTAGATGGGAACTACACAGGGATTCTGAGAGGCTCAAAAGTACATGTACTCTGGATACAACATCAGAAATTTCAGACAATTATTATACAGCCTTCATCCTCATTTGTGACATCTTGTTTGCAAACATGAAAAGGTTAATACTAACAATACTATTCTTCTCCAAGGATGGCTTTGGCATTAGATAACCTATGATGGTTTGATATGCCATTTAACAAAGAAACCAAACCAAAATCTGAAAGGGGAATATCAATGAAACATGAACAATTTTTGCAACTGGGCCTCAGAAAGCATGCTTCCTGCAAAGCACCCCCATATTAATCTGGCCTTGTGTCACATTCCAGCACTGTAGGTGGGTGGGATTTAAATATCTACATGGAGCTAAGTCTGTTGAGTATAGCATGTACTGCACTTGCACAAACTTGTGTTTCATAAAAAAAATTGCTGTTTAAGACCAGGTTTATCATTTTTCTGAATAAGCATAGATTTGAATAATTTTAATGTTTCAGACTGTTGTCCTCATCTTTTTTGTGGTATGTATAAATACAATATTCAGGCTGCTGAATTCCAGCACTGTAGGTGGGTGGGATTTAAATATCTACATGGAGCTAAGTCTGTTGAGTATGGCATGTACTGCACTTGCACAAACTTGTGTTTCATAAAAAAATTGCTGTTTAAGACCAGGTTTATCATTTCTCTGAATAAGCATAGATTTGAATAATTTTAATGTTTCAGACTGTTGTCCTCATCTTTTTTGTGGTATGTATAAATACAATATTCAGGCTGCTGAATTCCAGCACTGTAGGTGGGGGGATTTAAATATCTACATGGAGCTAAGTCTGTTGAGTATGGCATGTACTGCACTTGCACAAACTTGTGTTTCATAAAAAAATCGCAGTTTAAGACCAGGTTTATCATTTTTTCTGAATAAGCATAGATTTGAATAATTTTAATGTTTCAGACTGTTGTCCTCATCTTTTTTGTGGTATGTATAAATACAATATTCAGACCACTGTATCTTCGGGCCTTGTTCAGGTGTTTCTTATTTACTTTATACTAATCATCAGACAATAACCCTGAGGTCAAGTATGGTTTTGGAGCCTTAATATCATTATCACTAATTCATAGTGCCTTTAATAGCATAAAATGCCACCAGACTTATTGACAGAAATGTGATTAATATATTGGCTAGATCTAAATTTATATCAAATTATACATACCACAATAAAGATGAAGACAACAGTCTGAAACATCAAGATTATTCATATCAAGCCTCATCTCATAAATACAGACAAGATGACTTACTTTAAGGTAATTGTTATGACCTGTTTAAGGGTCAATAAATAATACTGCTTAGGGTCCCCATGAAAAATTCTTTTTTCTCGTTGCCACTGTTATGACCTGTTTAAGGGTCAATAAATAATACTGCTTAGGGTCCCCATGAAAAATTTTTTTTTCTCGTTGCCACTGTTATGACCTGTTTAAGGATCAATAAATAATAACTCAGCACGGCGATAAAATGTAGAGAACAGATGTATTCAGCAATATATTAATGTACAATGAACGGGGTTTCCTTGTTACAGCGTACACAAAGACATGTATCTGCTACTTCTTGTTTGAGTAGCTTTGCTCTGTTAATATATACCCTTTGGGTAAGTCTATGTTCGTGTCATAGGTGACTCACCTACAACAGTAATTGAAAAAAAAAAACCCCATCTGAACAGAGCCTGAAGTTACAATGGCCTGAAAGCTGTGTTTTTTTATACACAATAAAGATGAGGACAACAGTCTGAAATATCAAGATTATTCATATCAAGCCTCATCTCATAAATACAGACAAGATGACTTACTTTAAGGTAATTGTTATGACCTGTTTAAGGGTCAATAAATAATACTGCTTAGGGTCCCCATGAAAATTTTTTTTTCTCGTTGCCACTGTTATGACCTGTTTAAGGGTCAATAAATAATCACTCAACACGGCGATAAAATGTAGAGAACAGATGTATTCAGCAATATATTAACGTACAATGAACAGGGTTTCCTTGTTACAGTGTACACGAAGACATGTATCTGCTACTTCTCACTTGAGTAGCTTTGCTCTGTTAATATATACCCTTTGGGTAAGTCTATGTTTGTGTCATAGGTGACTCACCTACAACAGTAATTGAAAAAAAAAAACCCATCTGAACAGAGCCTGAAGTTACAATGGCCTGATTGCTGTGTTTTATACACAATAAAGATGAGGACAACAGTCTGAAATATCAAGATTATTCATATCAAGCCTCATCTCATAAATACAGACAAAATGACTTACTTTAAGGTAATTAAAAAAAACCCATCTAAACAGAGCCCAAAGTTACAATGGCCTGACTGCTGTGTTTTATTACACAATAAAGATGAGGATAACAGTCTGAAATATCAAGATTACTCAGATCAAGCATCATTTAAAAAATAAAGACAAATAATAACACAGACTCGTCTAGACATCTAGACACAGAGGCTTTATTATATTAAGATGCTCAGTTACGCATATGTCTTCATTCAAATTCTAAAATCGAAAAATGAAAAAAAAAAAAAAAAAAATTCTGATCTTTAAATACAATAGTTTTTGATAACACCTTGTATAAACACGTACAAAAGCATCATTGCCCTCTATGTGCACTGGCATAGCATTGCAAAAGCTGGGTGTTTTAATTGGTGGTCCTCTGCGGGTGTAGGGGGCTGGGTTGCATGGGGGGGTGGGGCTGCAGAGTGTGCATACAAGTGCAATAAATCAATATTAGTTTGATGGAACTTGATGAAACTTGGCAGGCTGCTACACAGTGTGAATGATTAGACATGATTAAATTTGGGAGTCTCCATCGTTTTTTTCTCTCCCTCCCTCCCTTCCTCGAGCCCCCCCCCCCGCTCCTCAACGTCATTTTCTGGGTGGAGTCTATTCACAGTGATTAATCAGATACAAATTCTGTGGTCTATATGCTTGCCACAGAATCATGATTAACAAGCTAGTCTTGCAAGCTGTTGATAGTAAATTTGATCTCCACTAGCTTGCCCGACTATTGTTGTCTTGTGATAAGACAAAGCCAAAACTTGCTATTTTTATAAAAAATTAAAATATTCTAATTGCATTGGCTAAAGTATTTTGTAGACTTGATTATTGGCAGTATTTTCATTTAATAAATTGACTATAATTATTTTAAGTATATATATATGATTCCTCACTTTTAGTGCTATACAAATTCTCCTGTACCAAAAACCTATTCATATAATATATATATATATATATATATATATATATATATATATATATATCATTGGCATTGCAGTCTCGGAAGACTATATAGTTTTTGTGCCCTTGATCTTACAGCGCCTCCTGTGACTGAAGTCCAATGTTTAAAAAACATTATCTCATATATATGGTAGAAGTCCAATGTTTAAAAAACATTAGCTCATATACATGGTAGAAGTCCAATGTTTAAAAAACATTAGCTCATATACATGGTAGAAAGCCCATTTCCGGTTGTAGTCTTCCACAATGCAACACTGTAGAAATTTAACACTCAGTAATAATAATTATTCTGTATTCTATATGCTTGCCACAGAATCATGATTAACAAGCGAGTCTTGCAAGCTGTTCATAGTAAGTTTGATCTCCACTAGCTTGCCCTACTATTGTTGTCTTGTGATAAGACAAAACCAAAATTTTTAATAACATTATGTTATGTTTTTACATACAAATAAAATACAGAACACTGAATGAAAATGCAAGACCAGATTGTTGGAAATTAACAAAGTTTTATTTAACACAGGGTAGAGAAATGCTTCTACCTTAAAAAGGACTTAATAGCTCAACTTGTATGCAACAAGCTCGTTTACTATGTGTATCATGGTAGAAAGCTCATTTCCAGTCCTAGTCTTCCACAATGCAACACTGTAGAAAATTTAACTCTCAGTAATAACCATTATTCTGTGGTCTATATGCTTGCCACAGAATCATGATTAACACGCTAGACTTGCAAGCTGTTGATAGTGAGTTTGATCTCGACTAGCTTACCCTACTGTTGTTGTCTTGTGATAAGACCAAAACCTAAACCTTTTAATACCATTGTTATGTTCTTATATACAAATAAGATACAATGCACTGGTTAAGGTAAAAAATTCATCATTCAACTAGCTGTTTTGCTGAGGACTTTATTGTGAATCTTTTCACTTATGTTTTCTAATGTATTATAAGAACATTAACATCTTATAACGTGATAGGATGCACCGAGGTACTGATACCATGCAGAAGGCATTGGTACTAATACCGCACAGAACGTGTTGGTTGTAAATTTGCTATGAATTGTAAAACTTATTGGTTAACTGAAGACATTCATGCTTAGGACTTGCAGAAACATGTCTTGTAGCTTAGAGACTGAAAAAATCATGTAAGTTGGTAATGGAGGCATTGGTGGTGGTGGGGGTATTAATTTCTCTTTACTCTACTACTTTACATTGTTGGAAAAAGAGACCCTCTCTTTCTGTCCAGATATTAAAGCATTAAAGGTCGGAAGGTCAGACCTAGTGTTAATTAACAAGAAAAAAAAAAAAGAGGGAAAAAAAAAAGGAAGAAAAAAGAAAAAAAAAAAGAAGAAAAAGAAAGAAAAAAAAAGAAATAAAAGAAAAAAATAATAAGAAAAAGATGTTGAGTTTTTTAATAAATAAGGTGTGTGCTAGATCCTCGCCATACTTATAGACTAGGCGAGATTATGTGATCTATTCCTTGGCCAATCACTGGCAGTACTCTGAGGCTGATACAATACTTAAACAACCCTACTGGTCATAATTACTGCAGCACTCTTTGACGACAGACATAGGATTAAATCCTTTACCAATATGCAGGATAGGACTTATACGATTACCAAAGGATCACCAAAGGATTCCATAACATAGGACTTTCTTTAAGCCTTATTTCAACTGATCAAGGATGGGACTTAAAAACTTTACAAAAGAAAAAAAATAAGAAAGAAAAAAACTGCTATTGAATGGATTTTGATGTTCTAGTGGACCATAGAGTAAAAATGAAAGAAAATGAAGTGACAGACAAATACTTGGACCTTGCCAGAGGACTGAAAAAACTGTGGAATATAAATAATTGTAATTTGGGGTCCTTGGAATGGTCCTCAAGGACTTTGAAAAGTGTCTAGGGGAATTGGAAATCAGAAGAAGAATCGAGACCATCCAAACAACAACACTGTTAAGATTGGCTAGAATACTCAGAATAAACCTGGAGACTTGCTGTCACTCAGCTTCCAGTGAACCACCAGCTGAGGAAGGTGTGAAAAATTCTCAGGGACTCAAAATAATGCTATTGAAGGCCGTATCCGCTGGGATGGCAACATCCACGTGTTGACAAGTTCTCTTCTTCTTGTTAATTATGAGTTCACCCTGGCTTTTCCAGCAGTTTCTTGTTTGTCTTATTCGGATGGTTTTTGTGATAGGTGGCAAGTGGCACTACAGCTCTTGTATGGTGCCATTTCCAAGATTTGTTCAAGACAGCACACACTATCCTTGTCTAATTTCTATCTATCATTTTCTGTAAGCATTGTAAGTCCAAGTGGTGCCATACAGTAACACTGACATGGTTACAACTTGGAAGAATTTTCATGTATTATATGATTGGTTGGTTGGTTGGATTTTACATCATTTTAACCCTTGGTTCATATTATGCAGAAGATATCTTTGTTTTATTAATACCCAGGACACTAAGACCCTCAGCTACTACCTTTAGCATATATATGATAAAAGGGTCCAAGTGGTGCAGCCGTACAGTAACACTGACATGGCTACAACTTGGAAGAATTTTCATGTATTATATATAATTGGTTGTTGGTTGGATTTTACAGCATTTTAACCCTTGGTTCATTTATGCAAAGATATCTTTGTTTTTAATACCCAGGACACTAAGACCCTCAGCTACTACTTTTAGCATATATATGATAAAAGGGTCAAGTGGTGCAGCCGTACAGTAACACTGACATGGCTACAACTTGGAAGAATTTTCATGTATTATATATTGGTTGGTTGGTTGGATTTACAGCATTTTAACCCTTGGTTCATATTATGCAGAAGATATCTTTGTTTTATTAATACCCAGGACACTAAGACCCTCAGCTACTACCTTCTAGCATATATATGATAAAGGTCAGATTTGCTATAAGAGTAATACAGTTAGGACAATCATATAGGTGCTAAGACTTGTCATAATCATGGTCTCAGATGATTTTACACAAACTGGAGATTCAATTGCTTAGGTAAAAAAAAACCCCAGACCCCCAGCCAAAAACCAAAAATAAACAAATATTATTTCTCTGAATTTTTGAGATGAGGCTTGATAATTAGTATTATTTGGATTATTCGGATTACTGTCCTCATCTTCATTGTTATCTGTACAATGTTTCAGCCGATGTGCCCTCCGGCCTTCATCTGGAACTTTCTTGTCGTAATCGGGAGCCATCACGGTACTTTGAACCTAACCCTTTATTCAATCCATGGGGGTATCCGGTTCTCATTCTGCTAACCATAGCTGGGGTACCGGCGTTAAGCTATGTTAATCATTATTCAATGTTTCTGCTGCCCCTGACAAAGACTGAACCTGCAATCTAGAGATAACTGTCACTTAGAACTGTTACTCAGTTGGTAGAGCATTCGTCTAGGAATCGTAAGGTTCTTGGTTCGATACCAGCCCTCGCCAACTAAGTGAATGAGTAGCACAGGGATTTGTGCAGTAAAGTAAGGAGCTGATGGTAGGTGTTACGTTCCACCTCAGATGCAAAAAACAATCTCCCTTGTCTAGCGCTAGCAAAAAGGGGATAGACTCCCTCACGGTCTGGCTGATTGATACCGACTTTAGGCCACCAACGACTTTACTTAGAACTGTCTTAGCCTAATGGATAAAGGAGTTAGGTTATGTGTCCAATTGTCAGTTTAGGCATTGCTATTCTTACTAAGAATGAATTAGGGACCCCACACTGAGATTATCAGTATGGGCAAATAAAAAAAAAAAAAAAAAGAAAATCAGTATTTCTTGAGACATCATCCATCTTAAACTAATTCCCAACAAGTAGTTGAGCTGTCATTTATCTAAGGTCAGCTTAGGTTGACAACCGAGTGGCTTAACAATAGATTTTTTCTTACATCATATAGTTTTGAAACAGAACACTACTAATGGCTATTGGATGCTATGTTTTGAATCTTTTTCTTTTCTCTTTTCATATTTATATTGAATATTATTCAGGCAGTGAGAAACTGGTTGGTTGGTTGGATTTTAAGGCATATCAATCCTTGTTGGGTTATTTTATACTGAAAACGTTTTGCTTTATTAAAAAAAAAGTTTTTTAAAACAATCTTTTTTTTGCAAAACTCATTTTTTCTATTTAATTCATAGATGGGACCCTAACAGGTACTACCACTCAGTCGGTGGACCTGGGAGTAATAGCAATGAAGGGGTACTCCACATTCCCTTAGAGCTCCAAAATTAGAACTTCACCATTAAATGCAGTTTAACGTTATACCCAGGACATAAGAGAAACTGGATAAAAAAAACAAAAACAATAATAAAGAAAAAGCAGAACCTGTGTGTGTGTGTGTGTATATATATATATATGGGGCTGGTTTAGCTCAGTTGGTAGAGTGTCTGACTAGGAACCTTAAGGATCTTGGTTCCTAGTTCGATACAGGCCCTCGCCGACTCAGTGTATGAGTAGCACAGGTAAGTAAAGTAAGGAGCTGATGGTAGGTGTGATGCTCCACCTTAGACGCGAAAATAATCTCCTTGGTCTAGCGCTAGTGAAAAGGGGATAGACTGCCTGGCTGATACTGAACTTATGCAACAGTATACTGATTTAATTATTACAACATTTGATATTTGAATGCTTACTTAAGAGCTATTGCTAAATAATTCAATATGTAAAAAGTATAATAATCTTGATTTAACTCTCTCTCACCTTTTTTCTTTCTTTCTTTTCAATAAGTTCGATTGAAACAGTTAGCATTTCATTTTCTTGTGCTCACCCATTCTCTCTATCTTTTTCCTACATTATATTTTTCTGTGTAGCATGTCCTTTTTCTTCCCTTTCCTTCTAATAAAAACAGAATAATCCATTATTCAGCTGAGGTGATGATACTCATAAGAAATAAGAATTCGGCGGATAAGCAAAACCAGATAATCAGGATTTAAATTTTGCATTTCATTGGATGATTTAGACAGTCTCATTTTTAACCAGAGGGTGTTGCAAGATGGTAACGGTCATATAATTAAGGAACAAGAGTATTAATATATAGATAAGCTCTCAAAACATGTACACACACACACACAGATAGTTCATTTTTATAGTAAAAAGTAAAGTTGTCGGGGCGGCCTAAAGTCGGTATCAGCCAGTCAGCGAGGGAGTCTATCCCCTTTTCAATAGCGCTAGACCAAGGAGATTGTTTTGGCGTCTGAGGTGGAGCGCCACACCTACCATCAGCTCCTCACTTTACTGCACAGATCCCTGTGCTACTCATATGCTGAGTTGGCGAGGACCGGTATCGAACTAGGAACCTTGTGGTTTCTAGCCGAACGCTCTACTGACTGAGCTAACCCGGTTTATAGTATAGATATAAAAAAGATTGAAATAATGCTGTGACTGGAATTTGAACTCACTGACTATGATGTTGCAGTCCAGCACTTTAGCCACAATGCCACGGAGACCCCACCCACCCAAAAAAATAATTTGGTGAGAGATATTACAAGAGTATTATTGATATATAGATAATCTCTCAAAGCATGTAAACACACACACACACAGTTGATTCGTGTCTGGAATTTGAACTCACTGACTATGATGTTGGAGTCCAGTATGTTAGCCACTACGCCACGGAGACCCCCACCCCGCAAAAAAAGATTTGGTGAGGGGTATTACAAGATAAAGTAAAAAGAGTATTGATATATAGATAAGCTCTCAAAACATGTAAACACACACACAGTTCGTTTTTATAGTATAGATATAAATAAGATTGAAATAATGGCGTGCTTGGAATTTGAACTCACTGACTCTGATGTTGCAGTCCAGTATGTTAGCCACTACGCCGTGGAGGGACCCCCCCCCCCCAATAATTTGGTGAGAGGTTTAAACTGTTTGTGTAATATATTTTCTAATGTGGTTGGGATGTTGTAATCTGGCTGCTGCGATAGGAATTGATTAGAGGGAGACTGAAACTAGGTCAGGAGGAATGTGTAAAATCAAATCAGGAAACTGCTATTTGGGGTCCAAAAGAAGAAGAAAAGAAAAAGAGAGAAAAATAAAATAAAAGAAGAAAAATAAAAGAAGGAAAATAAAAGAAATAAAAAGCTTAAAAAAAAAAAAAAAAAAAAAAAAAGAAAAGAAACTATTTGGGGTCAAAAGGAGAAGAGGAAAAAAAAAAATAAATAAAAGAACAAAAATAAAAAAAAAGAACGAAAAGAAAAAAAAAAGAAAAAACGAAAAAAAACAAAAAAGGAAAAAGAAAAATAAAGAAAAAGGAAAAAGAAAATGAAGAAAAAAGAAGAAACTTGAAAATAAAAAAAAAAAAAACAAGAAAAGAAAAAGAAAAAAAGAAAGAAAGAGAAAAGAAAGAGAAAAGAGAAAAAGAAAAAAAAAGAAAAAGAAAAGAAAGAACAAGACCCCCCCCACACACAAAAAAAAAGAAAGAAAAAGAACAAACAAGAAACCTAAGAAAGAACAAGAAAGAGAAAGAAAAAAGAAAAAGAACAAGAACCCCCCAAAAAAAAAAGCAAAAGAAAAAGAAAAAGAACAAGAAACCTAAAACAGCCAAACAAAAAGAAACCAAAAAGAAAGGATGAAGAATAGTTCAATAAAATAGTTGAAAATGTAATCATCAAAAATGTCCCTAGGAAGGGGGGAAGGGAAAGGAAGGGGGGGTAGGTAGGTGATTTGATTAAAATGGTGATAATTTTGGCAACACTACTTCTTAGAATATAAGAACGCTATGTCTTGGATATCTCTTCCAAAATTAGTAATCTTGTAAGTATTTACACAGAACTCTATTATTAACCCTTCACAGGCAGATATTTTTTTTTATTCCTTGTAAAGCAGGCAAATTATTTCCAGAAAATTTCCAAGCTATGTTCAAACAAGTCAATTAATTTACTACATAAAACGGCAATTTCTGTCTGTGTATAATTGGTTGGTGCCTACATTAGTGATTTGATCGTCATGAAACTTTACACACACGTTAAGCTAATATTCAGGAACAGCACTGGCTAATGTCTTGGATATCTCTTCCCAAATCAGTGATATTGTTTTATTAACCATATGCAGGCAGATAATGTTTTTTCTATTCCTGGTAGGGGCAAATTATTTGCAGAAAATTACCAAGCTATGTTAAAAAACTCAATTAATTTACGACAAAAATGGCAATTTCTGTCTGTGCATAATTGGTTGGTGCCTACATTAGTGATAAGCTAATATTCAGGATCAGGACTGGCTAATGTCTTGGATATCTCTTCCAAAAATTAGTGATCTTGTAAGTATTTTCATGGTATTGTATCATTAACCCTCCGCAGGAAAATAATTTTTTTCCATTCCTTGTAGAGGCCAAATTATTTTCAGAAAATTTCCAAAATACTATAGAAGCTATGTTCAAACAAGTCAATTAATTAATTTACTACATAAATGGCAATTTCTGTATGTGTATAACTGGTTGGCACCTACACCAGTGATTCAATCATGGTGAAACTTTACACACGTTAAGCTAATATTCAGGAACAGGACTGGCTAATGTTTTGGATATCTCTTCCAAAATTAGTGATCTTTTAAGTATTTTTACAATACTCTATTATTAACCCTTCACAGGCAGATATTTTTTTTATTCCTTGTAAAGCAGGCAAATTATTTTCAGAAAATTTCCAAGCTATGTTCAAACAAGTCAATTATTTTATACATAAAATGGTAATTTCTGTCTGAGTATAACATACACTTCTTAGAAAAAAATTTCTAGCAATTTCAACATACCTTTTATACAATCTTAAAGAGAAAAAAAAAAAAAAAAAAAGTTAATTATTTTGGTGATGTTCAAAATGTCCAAATCTGAATATTTGTGAAATGCTAACTGCTTTGGCCAGGATTTGAACTTTAGTACACAAATTTTTAATTTTGAAAAAAAAAAAAAAAAAAAAAAAAAGAATAAATAAAATTTTGTTATTGGAAACAAAATTTTTAGCAGTTTTCACATACCTTTTACACAATAACAAAAAAAAAAAAAAGGAAAAGAAAAAAGAAGTTAATATTTTGGTGATATCAAAAGTCCAAATCAGAATATATGTGAAATTCAGACTGCTTTGTCTAGGATTTGAACTTGATTACATAAATATATATTTTTGAAAAAAAAAAAAAATTTTTTTTTTTTTTATTAGAAACAAAATTTTTAGCAGTTTCCACATACCTTTCACACAATTACAAAAAAAAAAGAAAGAAAAAAAAAAAAGAAGTTAACTATTTTGGTGATATCAAAAGTCCAAATCAGAATATATGTGAAATGCAGACTGCTTCGCCTAGGATTTGAACTTGAGTACATAAAATATATATTTTGGAAAAAAAAAAAAAAAAAAAAAATTTTTTTTTTATTAGAAACAAAATTTTTAGCAGTTTCCACATACCTTTCACACAATTACAAAAAAAAAAAGAAAGAAAGAAAAAAAGAAGTTAACTATTTTGGTGATATCAAAAGTCCAAATCAGAATATATGTGAAATGCAGACTGCTTCGCCTAGGATTTGAACTTGAGTACATAAATATATATTTTGGAAAAAAAAAAAAAAAAAAAAAAAATTTTTTTTTTATTAGAAACAAAATTTTTAGCAGTTTCCACATACCTTTCACACAATTACAAAAAAGAAAGAAAGAAAAAAAAAAAGAAGTTAACTATTTTGGTGATATTAACAGTCCAAATCCGAACATATGAAGCATACCCTCAAGAAAATCAATAACACTTTTATTCATAGGTACAAGTTTCAAGATAAAATTATAGGTGTTTTTTTTCTTCTTTTTTTTACTCCTCTAAATAAACCAAGTAAATTTAAATATAAAATTGGTAATTTCAACAAAAAAAAAAAAAAAAAAAAAAAATCTCTACCAAGAATGCTAAATATGGAAATAATTTTTAGACACTTTTCTAACAATCTTTGAGAACCTGAGAACATTTTTGCTCGAAGACCTTGTGCATTTTTTATTACCGTTTCCAAATTTAACTAAAAGAAATTGTCTTGCAGCTAATTTAACATCATTCCTTTTCAACGCAACTGCAAAAAAACCTGAACAGAAATAGTTGAAACTTTTAAAAATTCATTTTTCCTCTTTTTTAAAACATTTTCTTAAGTAACAAAGTCATTTCGCTACAAATTACAAGATTTGCTTCAAATTTTTTTAAACAAAATATATTGATTTAAAAATTGAAATAAAAAAAATAAAAATTATTTTCTTTTATAATTACCGACATTTTTCTATTGTTAGTTTGTAGTTTCATTACTGCATATTTGGTTGGTTGGATTTTATGGCATGTCAACCCTTGGGTTATTTTATGCCAAAGACATTTTTGTTTCTTGTTCGGTATTCAATTTTTTAAAAACACATTTTTTAAAACTTGGAACCTTGTATCTTTGAGGCGTAACACAGATTCTCAAAGATAAATGGTTCAAAGTTAACTGACCTTAAAAAATGAAGTTTTTAAATAAAATAACTTGTGCATTATATCTTTTATTCATTAATATATCAACACTGAAAATTTCATTAAATTTGGTTAATTCCCCGATTTTTGGTATTTTTTTTCTTTTGGTGGGGTGACATACGATAGTGGAAATTTGTGTTACATCCTGCTCGTGCGGAGGGTTGGTGTATGTGTGTGTGTGTGTGTGTGTGTATATTATATATATATATATATAATATAATTATATGGACTCTCCCGTCGATTATCGACATATGAGGGTTCATACACACAATGAACTTCCACACAGGGATTTGTTTATAGTGGTGAAGGCTTGTGTTGGACCATCCACACTTTTTGGCACAGTTGATAGGAAAGAATTGGTGCATCAAGGGTTGCCACAAACCCAATCAATGACCGACCTCAGGAATTTTGAATTCAGAGTTATCCCTCTCTTAGACTGGTTACCTACCCAAGGCTGAAGAGCCCAGTCTGCCCTACTATTTAACCCATAGCTGGAGGGAGAATATATGGATTCATACCTTTCCCAGGGGTATTAGCATATCTATATATATATACCTTTTCACTAGTGCTAGACCAAGGAGATTATTTTAGCGTCTGAGGTGGAGTGCCACACCTACTATCAGCTCCTCGCTTTACCGCACAGATCCCTGTGCTACTCATACACTGTTTATGTTTCAGAAAGTTGCACGATACGCAAGAATATACGGTAGTAAATGAAGATTGCAGTTTACAAGACTGTTGTATTCACCACACTTTTGTATGGATCCAAATCCGGAACGCCCTTGTTACATAATCTATGCGGTGGCATAAGATTATTGTCAATCCCCTGTAATTCTGAGGGGGTGACCCTTTTCATATCATGGCCGCATCCTTCCATGGAAAATTACAGAAGCCCGCCAAATATGTGAAGTCACATGGGACCATTTTGAGTCCCAGTTTGCAGTTAGACGTCAGGCAGAGCAGTCGGCCATTTTAGGTCCTGCCTAAAACTGGAACTCACGCGCGCTATGTTAGTCAGATATTTAGTTACATGAAATATAGTTAAGGAAATAAAAGTTGTATAATTAATATGTTCTTGTGGTTGATGAATGTCTTGGTAACAAGACTAAGAAATGAATCCAGGACGACCAGCCAGCAGAACATAGCAACAGAAAGTGCAGACCTTAGAAGATTCCAGACCAAGTCAAGATGATAGAAGAAATACCAAAGACGATCAGAATACTAAAGACGGCCAAGAAATAGAAGTAATGAAGAGGGTATACAACATTAGACAATTTAGTGCCAGTGAGGAAGGCTATGCAACAGCCCTATCAATCACAAATTAATCAGCTTGATGCCTTTTAGAAGAGCTGTCTTCGCTCACATTTGTGGATACACACAGCAAGACAGAATCAAATCTCTCTGCTAAGTGTAATATTGGAAGCATAGAAACCTTTCTCGTGCAATCATAATTGAGATGGGCTGGACATGTCATCCGAATGAGAGACGACAGAATTCCAAAGATCTATACATTAATAATGTAGGAAGTGTGTGGTGTAATGGCTAAAGTCATGGGAAATGGACTCGTCGCCCCGAGTTCAAATCCTGGATGTGGTAATTGCATTTCATTTAGCGCTAATATCCTTGGGAAAGGTATGAATCCTATTCTCCCTCCAGCTATGGGTAAATAGTAGAGGTAGACCGAGCTCTTTAACTTTGGTTAGGTAACCGGTCTAGGAGAAGGAAAACTCTGTATTCAAACCTGCTGAACGCCGCTTAAGAAATTGACCTTGTGTCGCATCCTGCTCGTGCAGAGGGGTTGGTTTGTGTGTGTGTGTGTGTATATATATATATATATATATACACATACATTAATACTTGTGTTCCTTAATTGTACAACCATTATCATCTTGCAACACCCTCTGGTCAAAAATGAGACCGTCCAAAAAAAATTCAAGGTAAAATTCAAAAATGTAAATCCTGATTATCTGGTTAAAAATCAAAATACTATGAAGATTCATAAGCCAGTAAACAAAGAAGAAGAAAATAAAATAACCCTAGACAGGTTGATATGCCATCTATATATTAATACTTAATGTTTCTTAATTGTATGACTGTTATCATCTTGCCATACCCTCTGGTTAAAAATGAGACCATCCAAATCTCCAAAATGAAATCCAAAAATGTAATTCCTGATTATTTGGTGTTGCTTATTTGCTGAATTCTTATTTCTTATGAGTGTCGTCACCTCAGTTAAATAATGGACCATTCCGTTTTTATTTATAAAGAAAGGAAAGAAAAAGGACATGCTACACAGAAAAAAATATGATAACACTCATTTTTAACCAGAGGGTGCTGCAAGATGATAACAGTCGTATTAAGGAACATGAGTATTAATATATAGATTGCATTTCATCTTGGATGATTTGGACAGTCTCATTTTTAATCAGAGGCTATTGCAAGATGATAACAGTCGTACAATTAAGGAACACGAGTATTAATATATAGATTTTCTTTTGAGAAAATTACAAACAGGGCCAGTTTAGATCAGCCAGGAGAGTGTCTGACTAGGAACCACAAGGTTCCTGGTTCGATACCGGGCCTCGCCAATTAATTGTATGAGTAGCACAGGGATCTGTGTGGTAAAGTGAGGAGCTAATGGTAACTGTGGTGCTCCACCTCAGATGCTAAAACAATCTTCTTGGTCGCTCCACCTCAGATGCTAAAATAATCTTCTTGGTCTAGCACTCCACCTCAGATGCTAAAACAATCTTCTTGGTCTAGTGCTCGTGAAAAAGGGATAGACTCCCTCGCTGTTTGGCTGATACCGATGTTAGGTCACCCTGACGACTTTACTTACAAAGTTAAAAATTCTTAGTATTATCTGCGTTATTCGGACTATTGTCCTCATCTTCATTGTTATCTGTACAACATTTCGGCCGATGTGCCCTCCAGCCTTCTTCAGGTATTTCTTATCATAATTGGAAACCTTTCTGTCATAATCGGGAGCCATCACGTAATTTTGAACCTAACCCTTTATTCAATCCATGAGGGCATTCTGTTCTCATTCTGCTAACCATAGCTGGGGTAGAGGCGTTAAGCTGTGTTAATTATTATTCTATGTTACTGCTGCCCTTGGCCAGAATTGAACCTGCAATCCAGAGATAACTGTCACTTAGGACTGTCTTAACCTAACTCCTTTATCCACTAGGCCATGTGTCCAATTCTTCATTTGTTAGAAAACATCAAATGATAATTTTGTAACATTTTCAATGTTGTATTCATCTTGTTACATTCCTATTCTCAATTTGTCTACAAAATATAAAAGGTTGTTTTGCCATGTTTTTTTCTTGTTATTTTAGTTTTGTTTTGTTTCTAAATATATCATGCATTACTCCCCTAAAGGGGATATTATTATTCTGGGATTTACTCCCTTTAAGGGGTTATTATTATTTATTCTGGGAATATTCTCGTTTTGTGTGTTCTGCTGCTATTGTTAGCACCCCACCCCTAACACCAGCTGCATTTCTACCTTTCTTTTCTGTCAGTGTAGGAAAGCAGAAATAAAGAGAGAAATAGATAGATAAAGGGTTAAAAAAACAATATAAAGAAGAACAAAAAAAAAAAAAAACAACACAAAAAAAACAACAACACAAAATAACAAAAAAATAATGAAATAGATAAATAAAAAAAAAAAAACCCTGAAAAAACAAAAACAAAATTAAAAAATAAAGAAGTAGATAAATAGTCTTGAAAAAAAAAAAAAAAAAAAGCAAAACAAAAATACCACAAAAAAAAAAAAAAATAAAATAAAAAAAATAAAAAAAATAAAAAAATAAAGAAATAGATAAATATAAGGGGCCCCGAAAAAAAAAAACAACAAAAAAAAAAAACAAAAACAACAACAAAAAACACCATAAAATCAAAAAATAAATAAATTTAAAAAAAAAAGGTTTAAAAACCCAAAATACCCAACAAAATAAAAAAAAACAAAAAAACAAAATCAAAAGAATGAATAAAGAAATAAAGAAATAAAAGAGTTGAAAAAAAAAAAAAAAAATACTCAAGTCTGAATTCTTTATAATTCTTTGGAATTTTCCGTTTATTGGCAGCAAGAAATCTCCCCCCCCCCCCGTTGAAAATGAAACAAGGGATTTTAAAACATCCATTATGAAGTGAAGAGAAAATGAAAGCATAAACATCTCTGTCAAATGATACGGATGACTCATAACAGCAATCATATATAAAGCGTATTTGTCCAGCGAACGGCATATTTGCATTCACTTAACAGCCCCCACCACCACCACCACACACACACTACCATCGATACAATGGCGAACTTCAAGCTCTTTATCAAGTCTGATTTTTTCGGAGACGAGGAATTAGCATTATTGGAAGTTGACATACTCAGACTAGGATCCACACCTTGGGGATTGTAGTTTACGGGAATAAGTCTTACGGTATTAAATGAACAGAGATAAAAAAAAAACAGTTCAGCAGTATAGGCAGAGACTTTATTGACAAAGACTGTTACTCTGGACGCCAGAGTTCAGACGCCAAGAACTTTTTATTTATTTATATTTTTTTTATTTAATTTACTTTCATTAATCCCCACAAGTTATGTTTCGGCCGTAGTATACTCCACAACTGTCTCAGGATATAATGGCGAACTCCAAGCTCTTTATCTTTATGATTTTTTTCATGGACAAGGAATTAGTATTATCGCACATTCGTGTACTCAGGCTAGGATCCACACCTTGGGGGTTGTAGTTATGTTTCGACTGTTGTATCCTCCACAAGAGACCCCCCCCATACAATGGCAAACTCCAAGCTCTTTATCAAGTCTGATTTTTTCATCCACAGGTTATAACTATTATGTTTCGGCCGTTGTATCCTCCACAGCCGTCTTCAGGAGTTTCCTCTCTACCGAAACAATGATGAACTTCAAGCACTTTATCAAGTCTGTGTAGCATGTCCTTTTTCTTCCCTTTCTTTCTTTATGATAAAAATGCAATGTTCCATTATTTAACCGAGGAGACGATACTCATAAGAAATAAGAATTCAGTGGAAGAGCAATACCAGATAATCATGAATTACATTTTTGCATTTTATCTTGGATGATTTGGATAGGCTCATTTTTAACCAGAGGGTTTTCTAAGATGATAGTGGTCGTACAATTAAGGGTAATTCTTAACTTTTTCCTCGTAAATTCCTACTATAAAATAAACGAACCCTCATTTTATGTCCATGTTTTTGCAATAAATGTTTTATTTTTCTTGCACCCGTAATTTAACAATACTAAATATATTTTCTTTAGTTGTTAAAGAATAAACAATAAAGAAAATATATTTAGTGTTGTAAAATAACGGGTGCAAGAAAAATAAAACATTTATTGCAAAAACACGGACATAAAATGAGGGTTCAGTTTATTTCATGGTAGGAATTTACGAGGAAAAAGTTAAATGTTGAGGGTTCAGTTTATTTCATGGTATGACCCTTAATTGTATGACAGTGAAGGAGTCTATCCCCTTTTCACTAGCGCTAGACCAAGGAGATTATTTTTAGCGTCTGAGGTGGAACACCACACCTACCATCAGCTCCTCACTTTACTGCACAGATCACTGTGCTACTCATACGCTGAGTTGGCGAGGGCTAGTATCGAACCAGGAATCTTGGGATTCCTAGCCGAACGCTCTACCGACTGAGCAAACCGGCCAGTGTTTATATATAGATGTATATTTACTGCATATTTTATGTTTTGACAAACCAAAACACATTTAGTGTTTATGTATAATTGGATATTCACTGCAATATCTTTCTAATGTTTTGAGTCGTATATTTAGAGCTCTTCTTTTATATATTCCTTCTACGTTGGTAACTTTCCCTATAATATGTTGTCAGTTACAGTCTTAGTTTTAGCCTATTTCACATAAGTAAAAGCTTCACTTTAGTTCATATCTATTGACAAAGTTAAAATTCCAATTTTAAGTAAGTCATGAGCTTTAGAAAAAAAACTTTATGCTAAATGTAATTAATATTCGATAAAAAGACAAAGAAATTAAACATGACCCCCTCCCCCACCCAAAAGTAAAGGCAAAACACATTTAGTGTTTATGTATAGATTGGATATTCACTGCAATATATTTCTAATGTTTTGAGTCATATATTTATATATTTCTTCCACATTGGTAACTTTCACTATAAATATGTTGTCAGTTACAGTCTTAGTTTTAGCCTATTTCACATAAGCAAAAGCTTCACTTTAGTTCATATCTATTGACAAAGTTAAAATTCCAATTTTATGTACATCGTGAGCTTTTAAAAAAATCTTTATACTAAATGTAATTAATATTCGAGAAAAAGACAAACAAAGAAATTAGACATGACCCCCCCCCCACCCCCAAAAGTAAAGACAAAACACATTTAGTATTTATGTATAGATTGGATATTCACTGTCATATATTTATATATTTCTTCCACATTGGTAACTTTCACTATAAATATGTTGTCAGTTACAGTCTTAGTTTTGGCCTATTTCACATGAGTAAAAGTTTCACTTTAGTTCATATCTATTGACAAAGTTGAAATTCCAATTTTAAGTAAGTCATGAGCTTTAAAAAAAAACAACTTTATGCTAAATGTAAATAATATTTGATAAAAAAACAAACAAAGAAAAAAAAAAACCCAAAAGTAAAGACAAAACACATTTAGTGTTTATGTATAAATTGGATATTCACTGCAATATATTTCTAATGTTTTGAGTCGTATATTTATATATTTCTTCCAAATTGGAAACTTTCCCTATAAATATGTTGTCAGTTACAGTCTTAGTTTTAGCCTATTTCACATAAGTAAAAGCTTCACTTTAGTTCATATCTATTGACAAAGTTAAAATTCCAATTTTAAGTAAGTCATGAGCTTTAAAAAAAAAACTTTATGCTAAAATGTAATTAATATTCGATAAAAAGACAAACAAAGAAATTAGACAAAAAAAAAAAAAAATAAAATCAAACAAAAACAAAACACATTTAGTGTTTATGTATAGATTGTATATTCACTGCAATATCTTTCTAATGTTTTGAGTCATATATTTAGAACTCTTCTTTTTATTTACTCTTTGAGAATAGCATCATGCAATACAAGTTAGATGGTAATTGAAAACTGAAATAGACCATTCCCCAAAGAAAGAAAAGAAAAGCGCAAACATCTATTGTGCCGTGTTAATTAAACTAGAAGAAAAATCATTCAGAATTATGTACATAAAATTCAGAAGTGTACACAGTGTTTACACTTGGTGAAAAATTGATCATTGATTTTTTTCTTTTCTTCTTCTTCTTCTCTTCTACATCCCACCATCGCCACCAACCCTCACCTCTGCTTTGTCGTCGTAGTCATCGTCGTCATCCTTCCAGCAAGCAGTACAATTATATATATATATATATATATATATATATAAATATGTGTGTGTGTGTGTGTATATTCATATATATTTATGTATATATATATGTGTGTGTGTGCATATATATGTGTATATATTTATGTATATATGTATTGTGTGGTATATATGTGTATGTATGTGTGTATATATATGTGTATATTTATATATATTATGTATGTGTGCGTGTGTGTATATTTATATGTATGTGTATGTATGTGTATATATATGTGTATATTTATGTATGTATATATGTATATATATATTATGTATATTTATATATATTTATGTATGTGTACATATATATATATATATATATAATTATATATATATAATAATTATTTTATTATCCCCCCCACCAACCCTCACCTCTGATTCGTAGTCTTATTCCAACAAGCAGTACAATTTTGTGTATGTTATGTATATATATATATACACACACACACACACACATATATATATATATACATATTATATTACAATAAAAAAGAAAAAAAAATTATTTGAAATTAATTAGGAATTGTGGATTGAACTGGAGGCAACTAACACCTAATGAGATTTATTCTTGGTGATGTTTAGGCACATTGGTAGCTTCCCTTTTCATTGCTTTCTTTTTCTCTATTATGTTTCTTAGTAAAAGTCTGCGCTTTTCAAAAAAAATGAAGATGCCTCGTTTCTAAGAAGATTTTATTAAATCTTCTACAAACTGTAATAAAAACTAATTTTTCAGTTATGTATTACTTAAGAAAAAAAAAAAAAAAAAAAAAAAACTCAGAAAAAGAAACAAAAAAAAAAAACTCAGAAAAAAAAACCGAACAAGTTCTTTGTTAAATGTTAGTATAAGAAAATTCTAGATAGGAATAGCACAAAGATGCTGTGTACCAATTTGAACAGATCCTGGAAGCAGCACCCCACAGAACAGTAGATGTATGGCCACTTGCCTCCACTCTCACAAATAATCCAAGTAAGACACTTCTACAAGGGCTGTTTTAGCTCAGTCAGTAGAGCATCCTCTTTATTTTTATTTCAAGCAATTTTTACAAATTAACTAAGTTGGTAGAGCATCTTCCTAAAAGCCACAAGGTTCTGGGTTCAATACCAACCACCATTACCAATTGAACAAATCCTGGAAGCTGCACCCCACAGAACAGTAGCTGTATGGCCACTTGCCTCCAATCTCATAAATGACCCAACTAAACACTTCTACTTTTAATATAATACCTAGGACATTAGTTCTAAGAAAGACACGAGTTGAGCTGATGAAAACGGAAGTCATGCAAATGACTGCCAAGATGGCCAAAAGACTGGTCAAATCTAACCCAAGCAGCATCAGTTAGCGTCAGTCGCTATCTTGAACGAGTGTCTGATATTGTTTTTTGTGCAAATTCTTCACTTCGTTTGTTATGCTTCTTTTTTTGTATTTACATTTTTATATGTTATCTGTTGTTTAAATACATGTCTTTCCATATTATATCTGATAACTGTAGGTACATAAATAGGTATTGATCTCATGGTCAAAAATGCATAATCCAATTTACACTATTTCTTATGGGAAATATTGTTTCAGTTTTTGGTTTGGTTTGGTTTACGGCATATCAACCTCAGTGGGTCATTTAATGCCGATAAAGTTTTGAAATAAATCAATTTTAATGGATAATACAATTTTGTTTATCAACTCATGTTTGTCTATTTAACCCATAGATGGGATCCTAACAGGTACTACCACTCCGGGTCAGAGTGGACAAGGGAGCAATGGTGATGAAGGGGTGCTCCACATTCCCCAAACCTTTTAATGGCATACCTAGACATTAGTTCCTAAGAAAAACACGAGTTGAGCTAATGAGAACGGAAGTCATGTGAATGACTGCCAAGGCAAACTGAAGATGGTCAAACACCTGGTTGATTCTACCCAAGCAGCATCAATTAGCATCAGTCACTATCTTGAACGACAGCAGTGATACTACTGGAAAAGGAAAGAGGAAAATTGTGAGAGCAACGATAGAATTGAAGAAAGAGATAATCGCCAAGTTTGAGAATCTGATTTTGCAACCCAACATGACATGGCAAAATCGACGATCTCAACTTTGCCGAAAAAAAATAAAGATGTGATAAAGGCAGCTGATGTTGCGAAAGGAGTGACAAGTATTGTTAGCAAGCAAAGGCTACAGATAATGGACAAAGTTCAGAAGCTACAGCTAATATTTATTAAAGAAAAAGAAATAGCTAGTGACAGTATTAGCGAGGGTATGATTTGTAAAAAGGTGCTGGTAATTTACAAAATCTCCTAAAGGAAAGAGGTATGTAAAAATTATTAAGAATTAGGTTAAATATTAGTTTTATTATGCTTTTTTTTTTTGGGGGGGGGTTTACATTTTTATGTGTTATCTGGTTAAATACATATCTTTTCATATTATATATAACTGTAGATACATAAATAGGTATTGATCTCATGGTCAAAATGCATAAATCCAATTTACACTATTTCTTATAGGAAATATTGTTTCAGTTTTTGGTTTGGTTTGGTTTACGGTATATCAACCTCAGTGGGTCATTTAATGCCGATAAAGTTTTGAAATAAATCAATTTTTAATGGATAATACAATTTTGTTTATCAACTCATGTTTTTCTATTTAACCCATAGATGGGACCCTAACAGGTACTACCACTCCGGGTCAGAGTGGACCAGGGAGCAATGGTGATGAAGGGGTGCTCCACATTCCCAAACCTCCAAAACTGGAACCTCACCATCAGATAGAGTTTAACATCATTCCAGGACATGTAGACCCTCTGTCACCGCCTTCTAGCACCCATGATAAAAAGGGGTTGGGGTTTTCCATAAGGGCAATAGGGTTGGGAAAAATCATATAGGTGCTAGGGTTTGACGTGACCAGCCGATTGATCGTAGGGGGCCTCTCCGACCGCCCGTCTAGCCCAAGATAGGACCAAAGTCGAGTATTGCAAGTCATGAACTGTTCATCCACCTGGGTTCTATCCTTAAGCATCACGGCCAACAGGTGGCCCCATTGGGGGAGTCTTACCCCTCTGCAGAGGTGCAGTCGGTGCATTCTAACGCCCCAGCCAACAGGGCGGGTTTGAGTTTTTGAAAAATTGGTTCTCAAACATAATTTTGGAATGAATTATGTCCAAGAACTAAGACTCCACTGTATAAGAAAAATCTAGATAAGAACAGCACAAGGATGCTGTGTGATGATTTAAACAAATCCTAGAAGCAGCACTCCACAGAACAGTAGCTGTATGGCCCTTGCCTCCACTCTCATAAACTACCAAGTAAGACACTTCTACAAGAGCCGTTTTAGCTCAGTCGGTTGAACATCCTCTTTTTTTTTTTTCATGCAATTTTTACAAATCAGCTCAGTTGGTAGAGCATTCTCTTAGGAGCCACAAGGTTCTGGGTTCAATACCAGCCATTGCCAACTGACCAAATCCTGGAAGTAGCACCCCACAGAATAGCAGCTGTATGGCCTCTTGCCTTCACCCTCTTAAATGACCCAAGTAAGACACTTCTACGAGGGCCATTTTAGAGCTCAATAGAGCTTCCTCTTTTCTTTTTTCTTTTTTTCAAGCAATTTTTACAAATTAACTCAGTTGGCAGAGCACCCTCTTAGGAGCCACAAGGTTCTGGGTTCAATACCAGCCATCGACAAGTTAGTGCATGAGTAGCACAGCTTGGATCTATGCAGTGGGGAGCTGATGGTCCTAACCCCTCTGCACGAGCAAAATCCAGCACAAGGGTGATTTTTAAGTGGAGTTTAACGAGTTTGAATTTAGACCTTTTCCTTCTCCTAGACTGGTTGTCATACAATATATATTGGTAAATATACATGTATACCTTTCCGAATTTTGTCTGGAAAGATATCCTGCAAGAATTTCCCTTTATCTTGGAGTCGATAATAAGATATTTTGTTGATACACTGTCAGACATCAACCACTTCACGCCAGACTGAAAATAGTGCAATTTAATTTTCACACCTTGATTGCTGAAATATATATATATATATATATATATATATATAATCATATTATCTATGTCTACCACTGGGAAAATGTGATTTAGACAGAACCAAGTAAGCAAAATCCTGGCATTTAAAAATGGTGGCACCCATGTAGACACTTTGTACAGACACATCTAAAGAATTTTCTGAAGATTGGTTGGAAGATTCGATTTTATGGCATGTGAACCTTTGAAATAGTAAACCTTAAATTGTGTATATATGGTTTTTTGGAAGGCCTCTATGCTGAATTTTTTAGATGAGGCTTGATAATTTGGATTATTCAAACTATTGTCCTCATCTTTATTGTTATCTACACTATTTCTCTGAATTTTTTAGATGAGGCTTGATAATTAGTACTATATAATGAATATTGGTACAAACCTTAAATTGCGTATATACGTTTTTTTTTTGGAAGGCCCCTATGCAAAAAATTTAAAAAAATTTCTCTTTGAATAATTTTAGGCTCAATTTTTTTTTGTTTTTTTTTTGTCTGACTTCAACCTGAATTTCAAACCAAAGTTTAAAAAAATAGATAAAAATAAATAAATAAATCTTTTCACTGTTAGCAGACATTTCTTTATTTTTAAAATTTCATGATACTCAAGTTGTTTAAAATTTCACATGCTACCAATAAAAGAATTACATTTTGCAACATGTCCAAATTTTTACCTGCGATAATAATGCACCCACCCAATATAATGAATATTGGTACAAACCTTAAATTACATATATATGGTTTTTTGGGTGGACTCTATGCAAAAATTAAAATAAATTTTCTCTTGGAATAATTTTAGGCTCAAGGCAAAAAAGTAGGATGCGTGTGGTGTAATGGTTAAAGTCATGGGAATGGACTGTTCGCCCCGAGTTCAAATCCTGGATGTGGTAATTGCATTTCACTTTGCACTAATACCTTTGGGAAAGGTATGAATCCTACTCTCCTTCCAGCTATGGGTAAATAGTAGGGCAGACTGGGCTCTTTAACCGTGGCTAGGTAACCAGTCTAGGAGAAGGAAAACTGAATTTAAACCTAAATTTAAACTCCACCTAAGAAATTGACCTTGTGTCACATCCTGCTCGTGCGGAGGGGTTTGGTAAATATATCTATGCAAAAATTAAAACAAATTTTCTCTTTGAATTATTCTAGGCTAAACTTTTTCTTTCTTGTCTGACATCAAACTGAATTTCCAACCAAAGTTTAAAAAATTAATAAATAAATAACTAGATAAAAAAAATTAAAAAAACAATGAATCTTTTCACTCTTAGCAGACATTTCTTTATTTTTTAAATTTCATGATACTCAAGTTGTTTAAAATTTCAAATGCTACCAATAAAATAGTTATGTTTTGTAACACGTCCAAATTTTTACCTGTGATAATAATACACCAAACCAATATAATGAATATTGGTACAAACCTTAAATTTCGTATATATGGCTTTTTGGGGTGGTCTCTATGCAAAAATTAAAAGAATTTTCTCTTGGAATAATTCGAAACTATTTTTTTTTGTATGACATCAAACCAAATTTCCAACCAAAGTTTAAAAAAAAAAATAAATTAATAAATAAATAACTAGATAAAAAAAAAACAAATGAATCTTTTCACTGTTAGCAGACATTTCTTTATTTTTAAAATTTCATGATACTCAAGCTGTTTAAAATTTCACATGCTACCGATAAAAGAGTTACATTTTTTTAATTTTTTATTTTTATTTTTTTTAAATAAAATTTTTTTAGCGCTGCTTTCGTGACTTCGATTTTCTCTTCTGACAATTGCTTTTATTTCCAAAGAATCGTTCTTCGCATTACCTTAAAGATATTTGTTTTTCTATTAATACAATTACATACGTCTTTCTCTTCTACCTGCCCAAAAGATACAATCTAGTCGCAGGTTCATCTCTCCAATGGTTAAAATAAATAGAAAGAGAATTATATATATATATATATATAAAGTAAAAAAGTAAAGTCAACGGGGCGGCCTAAAGTCGGTATCAGCCAGTCAGCGAGGGAGTCTCTCCAATGGTTAAAATAAATAGAAAGAGAATTATATATATATAATATATAAAGTAAAAAAGTAAAGTCAACGGGGCGGCCTAAAGTCGGTATCAGCCAGTCAGCGAGGGAGTCTCTCCAATGGTTAAAATAAATAGAAAGAGAATTATATATATATAATATATAAGTAAAAAGTAAAGTCAACGGGGCGGCCTAAAGTCGGTATCAGCCAGTCAGCGAGGGAGTCTCTCCAATGGTTAAAATAAATAGAAAGAGAATTATATATATATATATATATATATATATATATATATATATGTAAAAAAGTAAAGTCAACGGGGGCCTAAAGTCGGTATCAGCCAGTCAGCGAGGGAGTCCTCCAATGGTTAAAATAAATAAAGAGAATTATATATATATATATATATATATATATATATATATAAGTAAAAAAGTAAAGTCGACGGGGCGGCCTAAAGTCGGTATCAGCCAGTCAGCGAGGGAGTCTCTCCAATGGTTAAAATAAATAGAAAGAGAATTATATATATATATATATATATATATATATAAAGTAAAAAGTAAAGTCGACGGGGCGGCCTAAAGTCGGTATCAGCCAGTCAGCGAGGGAGTCTCTCCAATGGTTAAATAAATAGAAAGAGAATTATATATATATATATATAAAGTAAAAAAGTAAAGTCAACGGGGCGGCCTAAAGTCGGTATCAGCCAGTCAGTGAGGGAGTCTCTCCAATGGTTAAAATAAATAGAAAGAGAATTATATATATATATATATATAAAGTAAAAAAGTAAAGTCAACGGGGCGGCCTAAAGTCGGTATCAGCCAGTCAGCGAGGGAGTCTCTCCAATGGTTAAAATAAATAGAAAGAGAATTTATATATATATATATATATATATATATATATATAAGTAAAAAAGTAAAGTCAACGGGGCGGCCTAAAGTCGGTATCAGCCAGTCAGCGAGGGAGTCTCTCCAATGGTTAAAATAAATAGAAAGAGAATTATATATATTATATATATATAATATATATAATAAAGTAAAAAAAGTAAAGTCAACGGGGGCGGCCTAAAGTCGGTATCAGCCAGTCAGCGAGGGAGTCTCTCCAATGGTTAAAATAAATAGAAAGAGAATTATATATATATATATATATATATATATATATATATAAGTAAAAAAGTAAAGTCGACGGGGCGGCCTAAAGTCGGTATCAGCCAGTCAGCGAGGGAGTCTATACCCTTTTTCAATAGCGCTAGATCAAGGAGATTGTTTTAGCATCTGAGGTGGAAGGTAACTACTGGTTTTTAAGATCTCAACCATTTGACTGATTTTTCAAATAAGGATTTACTCTGATGAAGGTCGAATTTTCTTTGTGTGCGGAACATTTCTACATTTTTTTTTCTATTATTATTATCAGTCGGTAGAGCGTTCGGCTAGAAACCACAAGGTTCCTAGTTCGATACCGGTCCCCGCCAACTCAACGTATGAGTAGCACAGGGATCTGTGCGGTAAAGTAAGGAGCTGATGATAGGTGTGGCGCTCCACCTCAGATGCTAAAACAATCTCCTTGGTCTAGCGCTATTGAAAAGGGGATAGACTCCCTCGCTGACTGGCTGATACCGACTTTAGGCCGCCCCGTCGACTTTACTTTTACTTTTTATTTAAAAATAATAATAGTTTGAATAATGTACACATAGATAAACTCCTGACCGAAACACGTGTAAGTAAAATTGATTAAAATTATCCTTTATTATCCATTCTATACTTTCTTTCCTTTATTCATTCTTTCAATATATATATATAAAAAAAATTTAAATTTAAAAAAATGGACTCTCGTCGATTTTCGACGGATGAGTGTTCATTCAATGAACAACCAACACAGTGATTTGTTTATAGTGGTGAAGGCTTGTGTCGGACCATTCCACACTTTATGGTACATTTGATAGGAAAGAATTGGTGCATCAAGGAATGCCACGAACCCAATCAACGACTGACCTCAGGAATTTTGAATTCAGAGTTATCCCTCTCCTAGACTGGTTACCTACCCAAGGTTAAAGAGCCCAGTCTGCCCTACTATTTAACCCATAGCTGGAGGGAAAATATATGGATTCTTAACTTTCCCAAGGGTATTAGCGCAATATGAAATACCAACAGCTTCGTCTAGGAATTGAACTCGAATCGATGAGTCCATTTTCCACGACTAACCGCTAGCCCAGGCGCCTCCACATAAAATATATATATATAATTATATATATATATATATATATATATATATATATATGGTAGTATATTGCTAGAGAATAACATTTAAAATATTTTAGTAATTATTTACTTTAAATCAAGAAACAATTACATCGTGTCTACCATTTCAGTTACAAATCTTCCTCTCCCCCCCCTTTTCTATCTCTTTCTTTTTCGCTCGTACGCATAAATTTAAATTGAAGTGATGGAGATATTTTTGGAGTGAGTAAGTCGAACATCACCGTAATCCTAGCTAATAGCTGACGGAATAAACAGAACGAGAAAAAGTCACAAGTTTCTTTGTTACCTTTTGGTGAACGAAGAAAGTGAAACGATATTTAAGTAATGTAACGATTCTATGAACACCGATCTATGCTTTTAGTTCAGAGGCTTTTTTTTTTTTTTTGTTCAGTTTGTTTTGTTTTTTTTGTTAACAATCAGTGTACTACAATTAAAATCTTTAAAAGCAATCTTCGATGAATGTTAAGCATACTTTAATAAAAATGAAACGAAAAGATAATAGAGAGATTTTATTCACACGATGAAGACAACAACAACAACAGAAATCATAAAAAAATCAATATTTTTGCTTTTATGTATGTGTGTGTATATATATATATATATATACATTCATGTACATATATATATATATACACACACACATTCATGGATATCATACATACATGGATATATATATATATATATATATACATATACACACACATTCATGGATATCATACATACATGGATATATATATATATATACACACACACACACATTCATGGATATCATACATACATGGATATATATATACACACACACATATATATATACAACACACACACACATATATATACTTATACACACATACATATACATACATACTTATACATACACATAGACACATATATACACATATATACATACACACACATACACATATATACACAAACACACATACACACACACATATATACACACACACATACACATATATACACACATATATAGACACATACACATATATACACACATATATAGACACACACACATATATACACATATATACACACACACATATATACACACACACACATATATACACAGACTTATACTCATACACACACACACATATATATACACACACACAGACTTATATATACTCATACACACACAAATATACATGCATACATGTATATACACACACACACAAATATACATGCATATACACATATATATATACACACATATACACACAACACACACACATATATACACAGGTACAAATACGAACACACACACAAACATTATATATATAGAAAGATTTTATTCACACAATGAAGACCAAAAAAAAGGGAAAAAAAAGCAAAAAATATCATAAAATAAAAAAAACAAAAACAATAATAATAAAAAAAAAAAATCAATATTTTTGTTTTTATTCATCGCATCGCCTGTTAAACCATTTCACCAAACTGATTTGAATTTTTGATAAAATTTCACAAGAACTGAAGAAATCTTAGACATTGCGGCTAAGATAATTTTATTTGGACTCTTCTTTCCTCCATTAAGTTTAGGTAATTTAAATGTTTTCACCATATTGTAGTTGTTGGCACGGCTAAAGTGTTATGGCAACAAAAAGTGCAATGAAAGGTCAACATTGTTATCTTCAATCCAAGTTATTCTAAAATATCTCTCTTTCTCATATATATATATATATATATCGCACGCAAGGATTGAAAAAAATAATGTAGCGTTTAACCGTTATTAAACAGCCATTATAATAGAAAAGTTGCAGAAACACACACAACCTATCAAATATCGGACATATTCTGCCAAAATAATAACTCAATGCCTGAAGAAGACAACAGATCAGAAACACGTGTCGCGTATGTAAGATAAAAAGAATAAAAAAATTTTTTCTGAGAACAATACATTTTGCGGACCTTCTTTTTTTATAAAATATTAAATTTTCTCCCATTGGAACCAGAACAACATTTTATATATATATATATATATATATATATATATATATATATATATATAGTTAGTTGCTGAATCTAGCCACATTGAAGAGACGTGAAACTTCCAAATAGTGTCTGTGGATGACTTTATATATATATATATATATATATATATATATATATGAGAAGAAAATATTTTAAAATATAACAAACACAGGATGTTGTGATCAGGAAACATTTTTTTTTTTTGTGTCAATACTTAAGCATGTTGATCACAATATCCTGTGTTTGTTATATTTTTAAAATATTTTCTTCTCATATTGTCGGATTATAAAAATATATATTCATATAAAAACCACTAGGATATACTAAAGCTAATAAGTAAAGAGTACTCAATACCTAAGTAGAGCAAATAATAAAGTTAAACCTAATGAGCAAGATCCTTACCCTGATGAGCTACTAAGCGATAGTATTAGTAGGTATATCTGA
>CM042182.1:38448002-38458002 GCA_023376005.1 Doryteuthis pealeii | reverse complement strand
TTTGAAGAGGTAAGGAATTCAAAGTGGGAGTAGGGTGTGGGTTAGACAAAAAAAAAAAAAAAAAAAGAATCAACTTAAGGACTAACTTTCAGGGCAATAGAGTTCTGAAGTAAATTTATGAATAGGGGAAAAATAAATTAGGTGAGAAGGTTAAACCTCTACTATCATACCACCAACATAAACTTCAGATGAAATAGAATATCAACATAATGAAATAGGAGACATTATTCAAAAAAGCAGTAAGTTTCAGTTGCTCTCTGTAGCAAGGTAACAAAAAATAAATATGGGTTATTAGTAAGAAGGGTAAACCTCTACTACCATACCACCAACACAAACTTCAGATGAAATAGAATATCAACATAATGAAATAGGAGATATTATTTAAAATATTCAGCTGCTATCTGTAACAAGGCAAAAAAAAAAAGAAGAAAAAAAGATTATTGGTAAGAAAGTTAAACCTCTACTATCATACCACCAACATAAACTTCAGATGAAATAGAATATCATCATAATGAAATAGGAGACATTACTTTCAAAGCATCCCTCATAAAATCATACCCAGCAAAGTCCAACTAATCTGGGGAGACTAGTGAGGAGGGGTGGGGTGGGGATTCATTTTTATGCTATCTTTTGAAGAGGCAAAAACATATGAGAAATGCACAGTGGGGGTAGGATGGGGGGGGTAGAAGAAAAAAAGAAAAGGGAAAAGAAAAAAAAAAAAAAGAATCAACTTAATGACTAACTTTCAGGGTGATGGAGTTCTGAAGTAAATTTATGAATGGGTGGAGTGGGGGAGAATAAATTAGGTGAGAAAAGATGAGCCATGGGAATATATCAAAAAACGTGGGGAGGGAAAAAGAAAAAAAAAAAAAAAGAAAAAAAAAAAGAAAAAAAAAAGGGGGGGGGGTTGGTAAGAAGTACAGACAGCTTCCAAAATGAATGTTATCAGGAAGCCAGGTGCAGTCCTGAGCAATTAATCTGTTAGCCGATAGAAAAATATCTATGTTGATGAGCCAAGAATATTACACCAATTTATCAAATAATAAATAAAATAAAATAAAATAAAATAAAAATAAAAATAAAATATTAAAAAAAAAAAAAAAAAATGAAAAAAAAAAAAATTTTTTTTTAAATTAAAAAAAAAAAAAAAAAAAAAAAAGATAAAAAAAAATGGTTGGTCAGTCGGTTTTATAGCATATGAACCCCTGATGGTTATTTTATGCTGAAGATATTCTTTTATATATTAAAAAAATAAAATTTTAGATTAAAAGAAAAAAAAAATTGTTGGTTGAATTTTATGGCATATCAACACTTGTTTGGGCTATTTTATGCCAAAGATGTTTTGTTCATTCTCAAAGGGTATTCAAAAAAAAAAAAAAAAAAAAAAAAAAAATCTTTTTTAGATTTAAAAGAATTTGAAAAATCTAAAAAAATGCTTGGTTGGATATTGAGAAAGATTTCTGAAAGTCAATCAAAGTGTCTTGAAAAAAAGAAAAAAAAAAAAAAGAAAAAAGGAACCAAGTAAGCAAACGAAGGCTCTGACGAAAGTTTGTTAAACAAACCGAAACACTGCAGCATCAGCTTATCAAATATCACTCACCAATGTAACTCATGTCTTTTCATTCTTTTTATAAAATCACACACACACATATATATATATATATATATATATATATATTAAACACTGTTGGATGTACTTCCACTTTTTCCCCATATATATATATATATACACACACACACACACACACACACATACAATAAATATTAGTATTGTCACTGATAAACATTAATAGTAATAAATATTCAAACCTTTTTTTAATCACCAGCAATTCTTACATAGAGGATTAAATTCACATACCTGGAATGAAAGAAAGAAAAAGTCAAGTGTGAGATAGGAGGATTCAACTGCAATTTCAAACAACAACAAAGTAAATGATAAAGAAAAGACAAACATTCAAAATAGAGACAAGATGACATCAAGATTAAAATTTCTATCAGATACGATGCCAAGTGCAAACTTATAATAGAAACTGTTCAATCTTAATTAACAATTTCTATAACATTGCACTTTTCGATACTGTTATATCCAGAGATGTAGGAATAACAAATGATAATAAAAACAGTGAAATATGTTTAACATATAACAATATTTGTTTTATTTATTCTCACTAACAGGGAATACAGTGGGATGATTTGGATAGAATTCAACTGTGTGAGGTCAAACATGGGCCAGTCTTTGTCTGCCTGACTCTCTACTTGTCAGTTTTTTTTGTCTCACTGACAGTCAGTGAGTATATCTAGTGTAGAATTGTTAGGGGGAGATAATATAAAATAATAATAATATAAATAATCTACATATTAAGTATCACTTATGTATATATTCCCTACCTACCCGTATCCTAAATCTCGGGTAATAAGCTGGGTAACAGATTGTACTTAATAGACAGATAGTAATCATAATATAGACAAATACTTAGATCTTGCCAGAGAACTGAAAAAAATGTAACATGGAGGATGCCCAAGGAGACCTAACAAACAAATAATAATGATAATGATAAAAAGAAAGTAAAGTTGGTGCAGTGGCCTATTGTCGGTATCAGCCAGACAACTAGAGAGTCTATCCCCTTTTCACTAGCACTAGAACAGGGAAATTGTTTTTTGCTAAGGTGGAGCGTCACACTTACCGTCAGCTCTCCACTTTACCACACAATCTGTGCTACTCATACGCTGAGTTGGCGGGAACTGGTATTGAACCAAGAACCTTGCGATTCCTAGGCAGGTGCTCTACCAACTGAGCTAAGCCAGTCCCTCAATGATAATAATAATTCAGAAATATCAGTGAAAGCACCTCGGTCTATAATCTATTAAGAATGGAGATTGTCTGTATTTCTGTCTGTAACAAAAACTACATCATAGCTCTATGTCACAGATTACGTCACAATATTCTTATGCTATATACACACAAAATTTGAGTAAGCAATTTTAAAAATTGCCCCCCCCCCCTTTTTTACAGTAACAAGAAGTTAACTAAAAAGTTTACAAATAAATAAATACCAACGATTTTGTGTAAAATTGATGTGGAAAATATTCAAAATGATTGTTTGATTATTACATGCACGCAACATTTTATTTTAGAGGGACGGGGCTCAGTTTTCATTTCAAATTTTTTTTCTTTTTTTTTTACTCCTTTAACTCTTAACATCCTGTTAAAATTTTTCTAAGTCCAGAGCCCAATTCCTATAAATATTTATCAAAAATGGATAAAAATGGCCATTTCATTAAAACTTAACTGTTATTTCCCTTAAATTAAAGACTTCAAAATATGTTTAATATTACATTTAAATAAAGGCTATCATTTGGGGTAGATTAGGAAAACAAATGTGACTTCTGGACAGGTGGAATGAGGTGGTATAGGACATTAAGAGTTAATAAATATGAGGATTTGTCTTACAGATGATACAAACCCTCTGACATTGAATTTTTAACTCCCACCCTCTCAGGCAATGTCTTTCAAAAATTAATTTTTACGATGCCCGGAGGGTGTTTACTGTTGCTAGTAGTAATAATAATAATAATAATAATCATCAACACAGAGAAGTTTTATCAGTGTAAAGAAATATATAGACAATCTACATACCTAAGTATCACTTGTGTATGTATTTCCTACTTTCCCTTTACCCTAGATCTCGGTTAATGACCTGAGTAAAAGATAACATCATAAGGATGATGTGAGAATAGAGTCAAAATGGGGGATGCCCAAGGAGACATAAATAAAAAATAATATCAGTGAATGCATCCCAGTCTATAATAATGAAACTCAGAAAGAGTCCTGGAGACCTGAGAAGAATTGCTATCACTCAACCCCCAGTGAACCACCGGCTACAGCAGGTGTGAAAACTTCAATAATAATAATAATAATAATAATAATAATAATTGCTTATCTACAGAAAAAATTTTATCAGTGTAAAGAAATATATAGACAATCTACATACCTAAGTATCACTTATGTATATATTTCGTACTTTCCCTTTACCCTAGATCTCGGGTAAATGAAACTGAGAAGAGACCTGGAGACCTGAGGAGACTTGTTGTCACTTAGCCTCTAGTGAACCACCGGCTACAGCAGGTGTGAAAACCTCAATAATAATAATAATAATAATAATAATAATAATGCTTATCTACAGAGGAAAGTTTTATCAGTGTAAAGAAATATATAGACAATCTACATACCTAAGTATCACTTATGTATATATTCCCCACCTACCCTTACCTTAGATCTCGGGTAAATGAAACTCCGAGGAGACTTGCTGTCACTTAGCCTCCAGTGAACCACCGGGTACAGCAGGTGTGAAAATCTCAATAATAATAATAATAATAATAATAATAATAATAATTGCTTATCTACAGAGGGAAGTTTTATCAGTGTAAAGAAATATATAGACAATCTACATACCTAAGTATCATTTATGTATATATATTCCCCACCTACCCTTACCCTAGATCTCGGGGTAATGACCTGGGTAACAGATTGTACTGAATAGACAGAAGAAAATAATAATAAGAGAAAATAATAATAAGAGATAATAACTGGTAGATTTTGCATTTCTAGCAGATCACAGGGTGAAGATGAAGGAAAATGAAAAGATAACTATAAAAAATGGGTTGGGGCAATCATATGGGTGCTAGGGCTTGACATGACCAGCAGATTGACCACCTGTCTAGGAAGAGGAGAGGAAGGAGCTCTTTAAAAAATCCTGTTGAGAATTTTAAGTCCAGAGCTCCATTCCTATAAGGATTATAAAAAATGGCTAAAAATGGCCTTTGCCTTTAAAGTTACCCGTTATTTCCCTTAAAAAAAAAAAAAAAGAAGACTTCTAAATATGTTTGATATTACATTTAAACAAAGGCTTTCATTTGGGGTGAATTAGGAAAACGAATGTGACTTCTGGCCGGGTGGAATGAGGTGGTATAGGATGTTAAGAGTTAAGTAGTTTTGACTAATGGGAAGAGAACTATGGTTTGAATTTAGTTTTTTTTTCTCTCTCAGACCAGTTGCCATACCAAGGTTAAAGAACCCAGTCTGACCTACTATTTACCCATAATTGGAAAGGGGAAATAGTTGTATTTGTACCTTTCCCAAGGGTATTAGCATTATGTGAAATGCAAATAGCAGCGTCCAGGATTTGAACTTGTCTTGTTATGTCCATTTCATACAACGGTAGCCATTACACTACAAGCCTCCACTAATTATTTATGTATCAGACGTACTATTTTTCAGCACAAAAGTTAGGTGTTTATCAATATGACATTCCGACTGCTCCATTCTACAGCCTTCTTCGGCTGTATGAAAAAAATCAAGAGTTTCAATTGTTTGAAAAAATTTATGGTATGTTAATGAGTATTCTTAAAGTTATCAGCTAAAGGTTAAAAGTTGCTTGATTTTTGTAAAATTACTTTTAACTAAGATATTTTATAGTAACGACAGCCAGATTAATGTGAATAGAGAAAAAAAAAAAAAAGAAAAAGAAAAAAAAGAAAAGAAAAAGAAGAAAAAGAAACTAAATCTTAAATTTCAATTTTAAAACAAAATTTTTTTTTTTAAATTAAATCTTAAATTTTAATGTGAATCCCTAAAAAGTTTCAAATAATTATGCTTGAAATAAGTAATTTGCACACACACAGTGGGAGTCTGGAGTATCCCTTTACTGCTATTACTCCCAGGTCCACTCTGATACAGGCTGGTAGTACTATTAATTGATATTGATCTTTAATATTTAATCTCTGGTTTAAATTGATTTGTTGGAAAATTATTAGTATCGGATAAGAATAATATATAATTTGGATTATTTGGATTTTTCGGTTTATTTTTCGGACAAAAAAATAAATGAAATAAATATTTTTAGAAAAAACAAACACATGATGTTATAATTTGCTGACAGAAATCTGTTTCGACCTTTTATTAAAACGGTCTTTATCAAGAGCGAAATGTTTGTGATGGAAAGACAGTGTGAGTAAACCGTTACAAACAACAGTGGTACAAACGAACGTTCGTGTTCGGAGCTGGAATTTTTTTTTTTTTTAAATTTTGAAAATGCATATTCCGTTTAAAAAATAAAATAAAATAAATATTATTTTTAAACAGAATATGCATTTTCAAAATTAAAAAAAAAAAAAAAAAAAAAAAAAATTCCGGCTCTGAACACAAACGTTCGTTTGTACCACTGTTGTTTGTAACAGTTTACTCACACCAGAATTTTTTTATTTTTTTTTATTTTGAAAATGCATATTTCGTTTAAAAAAATAAAATAAATTTTATTTTTAAAAACCGAATATGCATTTTCAAAATTTAAAAAAAAAATTCCGGCTCTGAACACGAACGTTCGTTTGTACCACTGTTGTTTGTAACGGTTTACTTACACCGTCTTTTCATCACAAACATTTTGCTCTTGTTCATCAAGAGCGAAATGTTTGTGATGAAAAGACGGTGTGAGTAAACTGTTTTAATAAAAGGTCGAAACAGATTTCTGTCAGCAAATTATAACATCATGTGTTTGTTTTTTCTAAAAATATTTATTTCATACTATCGGATTCATTTCCATTCACTTTTTCACAAAAAATTAATATGTAAGATAGCTTTGATACTGACACAACATTCTGGCTGATCTATTCTACAGCCTTCTTTGGTTGTATAAAATCAATAAAAGGAAGAGTTTCAATTGTCTGAAAAAATTTCTGGTATGTTAACGAGTCTTCTTAAAATTATCAGCTAAAGGTTAAAAGTTGCTTGACTTTAGTAAAATTGCTTTTAACTAAGATTTTTATAGTAAACAACAGCCAGATTAATGTGAATAAAGAAAAAAAGAAAGAAAAAGAAACTAAATCTTAAATTTCAATTTGAAAACATAAAATTTTTTTTTTTTTAAATTAAATCTTAAATTTTAATGTGAATCCCTAAAATTATAGTTTCAAATAATTATGCTTGAAATAAGTAATTTGCACACACAGTGGGAGTCTGGAGTATCCCTTTACTACTATTACTCCCAGGTCCACTCTGATACAGGCTGGTAGTACTGTTAATTGATATTGATCTTTAATATTTAATCTCTGGTTTAAATTGATTTGTTGGAAAATTATTAGTATCGGATAATAATAATATATAATTTGGATTTTTTCGGTTTATTTTTTCGGACAAAAATTAATATATAAGATAGCTTTGATACTGACACAACATTCTGGCTGATCTATTCTACAGCCTTCCTTGGCTGTAGAAAATCAAAAAAAGGAAGAGTTTCAATTGTCTGAAAAAATTTCTAGTATGTTAACGAGTCTTCTTAAAATTATCAGCTAAAAGGTTAAAAGTTGCTTGAGTTTTGTACAATTGCTTTTGACAAAGATTTTTACAGTAACTGACAGCCACATTCAGTTCATGGGAAGAGAGCCGCCCACCCCCTCAAAAAAATTTTTTTTAAATCTTTAAATTTCAATTTGAATGCATAAATTTAACACTTGATCAGTTTTTTTTCTCTCTATGAATTATAAATGAAGACAAAAATAGAATTGGCAAGAAAAGAATCTTAAAAAAGATGAAATACAAAATAATTGTGAAATGTAATAGTTTTTTCTCATTACGGCTCTGTAGAGATTTGTGTAGACTGATCAGTATTCAACTTTGTTGCAAGTTGAATCTGCTTCAGTCTACACAAATCGCAACATGGCGCTGCGAACAGAATTTGTGTGTTAGAATTGGCAAGAAAAGAATCTTTTAAAAAAAAGATGAAATACAAAATAATTTAGAAATGTAATAGTTTTTTTCTTGTTACGGTTCTGTAGAGATTTGTGTAAACTGATCAGTATTCAACTTTGTTGCAAGTTGAATCTGCTTTAGTCTATGCAAATCACTACATGGCGCTGCGAACAGAATTTGTGTTAGAATTGGCAAGAAAAGAATCTTAAAAAAAAAAAAAAAAAAAAAAAAAAAAAAAAGAAGAAATACAAAATTGAGAATGTTAATAGTTTTTTTCTTGTTACGGCTCTGTAGAGATTTGTGTAGAGTGATCAGTATTCAACTTTGTTGCAAGTTGAATCTGCTTTAGTCTACTCAAATCACTACATGGCGCTGCGAACAGAATTTGTGTTAGAATTGGCAAGAAAAGAATCTTTTAAAAAAAAGATGAAATACAAAATAATTTAGAAATGTAATAGTTTTTTTCTTGTTACGGTTCTGTAGAGATTTGTGTAGAGTGATCAGTATTCAACTTTGTTGCAAGTTGAATCTGCTTCAGTCACTACATGGCGCTGCGAACAGAATTTGTGTTAAAATGGGCAAGAAAAGAATCTTTTAAAAAAAGAGTAAATACAAAATAATTTAGAAATGTAATAGTTTTTTTCTCATTACGGCTCTGTAGAGATTTGTGTAAACTGATCAGTATTCAACTTTGTTGCAAGTTGAATCTGCTTCAGTCACTACATGGCGCTGCGAACAGAATTTGTGTTAAAATGGGCAAGAAAAGAATCTTTTAAAAAAAGATGAAATACAAAATAATTTAGAAATGTAATAGTTTTTTTCTCGTTACGGTTCTGTAGAGATTTTTGTAGACTGATCAGTATTCAACTTTGTTGCAAGCTGAATCTGCTTTGCTGAATCCAAACTTGCTAAGTGGTTAAAATAACAAGTTGGGCTGTTCTACTTTGTGGAATGGTTAAGTCTATTTCCAGCATTTTGATTGGCTGGTGGTTTTAGTGTGTATATTTTTATCCATATATACTGAACACTTAACTGTGTTCTGTCAGTTGGTATAGAGTGTATTTGGTTACGCTGTCTTTTTTGTCTGGTTACTGGACGCTAGTCACAGCCTTTCTGTGAAGGTGAGTATGATGTTCATTCTACAGGCTCCCCTGCCACCCATCCCCAAAATAACAAACAAATAAACAATAACACTAAAAAGATCAAAGAAAAAAAATAATACAGTAATGGATTATTATATCTAATGGCATATACGAAATGTGTTAAAAAAAGTATTGAAACAGAAGCTGTATTTATCAAGATGAACAATAAACAAAACACTAATTTTCAATAAAATAGTCCACTTGGTTGAGACTGAAGCTGTGTTTACCAAGACAGAAATGAACAAGAAAGGGAATAATAATTTTCTTTAAAATAGTCCCTTTAGCATTCAACACTCTTATTCCAGTGAATTTTCCATTGGTAAAAGCACCTCTGAAACCCTTCTTCAATAGATCAATGTGTAATAATGATAATACCTCATCTGAGAAACAACAGAAACATTGTGACAAAAACAACCAAGATGGGGATACTAGTCTGAATAGATCAATGTATAATAATGATAATTCCTCATCTAAGAAACATTGTGACTATAACAACCAAGATGAGGATACTTGTCTGAATAGATCAATGTATAATAATGATAATTCCTCATCTAAGAAACATTGTGACTATAACAACCAAGATGAGGATACTAGTCTGAATAGATCAATGTATAATAATGATAATTCCTCATCTAAGAAACATTGTGACTATAACAACCAAGATGAGGATACTAGTCTGAATAGATCTGTGTATAATAATGATAATTCCTTGTCTAAGAAACATTGTGACTATAACAACCAAGATGAGGATACTAGTCTGAATAGATCAATGTATAATAATGATAATTCCTCATCTAAGAAACATTGTGACTATAACAACAAAGATGGGGATACTAGTCTGAATAGATCAATGTATAATAATGATAATTCCTCATCTAAGAAACATTGTGACTATAACAACCAAGATGAGGATACTAGTCTGAATCAATCAATGTATAATAATGATAATTCCTCATCTAAGAAACATTGTGACTATAACAACCAAGATGAGGATACTAGTCTGAATCAATAAATGTATAATAATGATAATTCCTCATCTAAGAAACATTGTGACTATAACAACCAAGATGAGGATACTAGTCTGAATCAATAATGTATAATAATGATAATTCCT
>CM042182.1:38435502-38445502 GCA_023376005.1 Doryteuthis pealeii | reverse complement strand
AATGGTATCTTGAACGCCAGTTAAACATAAAATATATTTTACCATTAACAGTCTATGCGTTTGGTGTGTGGTCAATAGTACTATTATATCTTTGCAAGATTTAAGTAATTTTTGCTATAAACCAATTCTATAAACCAAAAATCTAGATAATACAAATTATCAAGCCTCCTCTAAAAAATTCAGATGAAAAAAATTTTTTTTTTTAAAAATTCCCCTTATTTATTGAATGACCCTCATAGAGCCTCAACAGTGAATGCAGTTTAGTGTCATACACAAGATATAATATTCTAGTCGGATTATATTCATAGCTATCTGGTTTTGTTTGGTTTGGTTTGTTTTACGGCATATCAACCTCAGTGGGTCATTTAATGCCGACAAAGTTGTGAAATAAATTCATTCTTAATGCATAATACAATTTTGTTTATCAACTCCTGTTTTTCTATTTAACTCATAGATGGGACCCTAACAGGTACTACCACTCCGGGTCAGAGTGCACCAGGGAGCAATGATGATGAAGGGGTGCTCCACATTCCCCAAACCTCCAAAACTGGAACCTCACCATCAGATAGAGTTTAACGTCATTCCCAGGACATGAAGACCTGCAACCACCGCCTTCTAGCACCCATATGATAAAAAGGGGTTGGGGCTTGCCATAAGGGCTAATAATAAAGATGAGGGTGCTGATTTGCTTAATTTCTCGACACAGGATGCTATATTCTAGTTGTATTATATGGCTATCTTGTCTTGATTATTTCATGTTGAATGTCAGTTAAACTTACAATATATTCTACCATTACCAGTTCATGCATTTGGTGTATTGCCAATGCTAATAGGGTCTGAGTCATCATTGGAAGTAAAAATCTATTACCACCACCCCATCCTGCCAATTCCACAGAGTCAAGAATGGCCTGCAACGCCTCCTGGGGATTCAGAAATCTATATCTGGTCGTTATGCTATCGTAATTCGATCATCTATTGATGAAAAATCGGAAATAAATCACTAAATTTGAAGCAAGCTGCTACTTGAGGAAAAATCGCAATGTTGTCCGAGCCGATTTGTAAGTATGATACCTCTCTACAGCCAATTGGGATTCTTAGATTTGCTCATAAACAAATGCATGTTTAGCTAGACAGTCTTTCTGGAAAAAAAGGTTAAAAAAAAAAAAAAAAAAAAAAAGAAAAGAAATTTATATTTGGGCAAGATGGTAATCAAAAAGATTAGGTGAGTATCTACAGCTCTGAATGGATACGTTTAGCTAGACAGTCTTTCTGGAAAAAAAGGTTAAGAAAAATAGATTTTATTTTTTTTACCTTAGGTTGGCTGGATTAAAAAAAAAAAAAAAAAAAAAAAAAAAGAAATTTATATTTGGGCAAGATGGTAATCAAAAAGATTAGGTGAGTATCTACAGCTCTGAATGGATACCGGATGCTGTGTAGAGTACCTTCCAGGAACGATGGCAGATAGGGATGGGTGGCGAGGAAGAGTCAGGGAGATCTTTATTATTGGCATATACTGATGATGATGATGATATTTAAGGTATAAATTAAGAAATTTATATTTGGGCAAGATGGTAATCAAACAGACTAGGTGAGTATCTACAGCTCTGAATGGATGCCGGATGCTGTGTAGAGTACCTTCCAGGAACGATGGCAGATAAGGATGGGTGGCGAGGAAGAGTCAGGGAGATCTTTGTTATTGGCATATACTGATGATGATGATGATATTTAAGGTATAAATTAATTGTTTTTTTAAGATTATGATTGTTTGTTTCTCTAAGTCATTGTATTTTTAAAAAACCTACTATTAGAAAATATGAATCCAAAAATACATAATTGTTCATTATTTTTGAAGCAATTTTTTTTTCTCACAAAGACCAGACGAAAAAAAAAAAAAAAAAAAAAGAAATTTATATTTGGGCAAGATGGTAATCAAAAAGATTAGGTGAGTATCTACAGCTCTGAATGGATACCGGATGCTGTGTAGAGTACCTTCCAGGAAAGATAGCAGATAGGGATGGGTGGCGAGGAAGAGTCAGGGAGATCTTTATTATTGGCATATACTGAGGAGGCGCGTGGTCTAATGGTTAGAGTCGTAGGAAATGGACTCGTCAACGCGAGTTCAATTCCTGGACGAAGCTGTTGGAATTTCACATGGCGCTAATACCCTTGGGAAAGGTATGAATCCAATTCTCCCTCCAGCTATGGATAAATAGCAGGACAGACTGGACTCTTTAACCATGGCTAGGTAACCAGTCTAGGAGAAGGAAAACTTTGAATTCAAACCTGTTAAACTCCGCTTTAGAAATTGACCTTGTGTCGCGTCCTGCTCGAGCGGAGGGGTTGGTAAATATATATACTGATGATGATGATGATATTTAAGGTATAAATTAATTGTTTTTCTAAGATTATGATTGTTTGTTTCTCCAAGTCATTGTATTTTTAAAAAACCTACTATTAGAGAATATGAATCCAAAAATACATAATTGTTCATTATTTTTGAAGCAATTTTTTTTTTCTCACTAAGACCAGACGAAAAAAAAAAAAAAAAAAAAAAAAAAGAAATTTATATTTGGGCAAGATGGTAATCAAAAAGATTAGGTGAGTATCTACAGCTCTGAATGGATACCGGATGCTGTGTAGAGTACCTTCCAGGAACGATGGCAGATAGGGATGGGTGGCGAGGAAGAGTCAGGGAGATCTTTATTATTGGCATATACTGAGGAGGCGCGTGGTCTAATGGTTAGAGTCGTAGGAAATGGACTCGTCAACGCGAGTTCAATTCCTGGACGAAGCTGTTGGAATTTCACATGGCGCTAATACCCTTGGGAAAGGTATGAATCCAATTCTCCCTCCAGCTATGGATAAATAGCAGCACAGACTGGACTCTTTAACCATGGCTAGGTAACCAGTCTAGGAGAAGGAAAACTTTGAATTCAAACCTGTTAAACTCCGCTTTAGAAATTGACCTTGTGTCGCATCCTGCTCGAGCGGAGGGGTTGGTAAATATATATACTGATGATGATGATGATATTTAAGGTAGAAATTAATTGTTTTTCTAAGATTATGATTGTTTGTTTCTCTAAGTCATTGTATTTTTAAAAAACCTACTATTAGAGAATATGAATCCAAAAATACATAATTGTTCATTATTTTTGAAGCAATTTTTTTTTCTCACAAAGACCAGACGAAAAAAAAAAAAAAAAAAAAAAATTTATATTTGGGCAAGATGGTAATCAAAAAGATTAGGTGAGTATCTACAGCTCTGAATGGATGCCGGATGCTGTGTAGAGTACCTTCCAGGAACGATAGCAGATAGGGATGGGTGGCGAGGAAGAGTCAGGGAGATCTTTATTATTGGCATATACTGAGGAGGCGCGTGGTCTAATGGTTAGAGTCGTAGGAAATGGACTCGTCAACGCGAGTTCAATTCCTGGACGAAGCTGTTGGAATTTCACATGGCGCTAATACCCTTGGGAAAGGTATGAATCCAATTCTCCCTCCAGCTATGGATAAATAGCAGGACAGACTGGACTCTTTAACCATGGCTAGGTAACCAGTCTAGGAGAAGGAAAACTTTGAATTCAAACCTGTTAAACTCCGCTTTAGAAATTGACCTTGTGTCGCATCCTGCTCGAGCGGAGGGGTTGGTAAATATATATACTGATGATGATGATGATATTTAAGGTAGAAATTAATTGTTTTTCTAAGATTATGATTGTTTGTTTCTCTAAGTCATTGTATTTTTAAAAAACCTACTATTAGAAAATATGAATCCAAAAATACATAATTGTTCATTATTTTTGAAGCAATTTTTTTTTCTCACAAAGACCAGACGAAAAAAAAAAAAAAAAAAAAAAAGAAATTTATATTTGGGCAAGATGGTAATCAAAAGATTAGGTGAGTATCTACAGCTCTGAATGGATACCGGATGCTGTGTAGAGTACCTTCCAGGAACGATAGCAGATAGGGATGGGTGGCGAGGAAGAGTCAGGGAGATCTTTATTATTGGCATATACTGAGGAGGCGCGTGGTCTAATGGTTAGAGTCGTAGGAAATGGACTCGTCAACGCGAGTTCAATTCCTGGACGAAGCTGTTGGAATTTCACATGGCGCTAATACCCTTGGGAAAGGTATGAATCCAATTCTCCCTCCAGCTATGGATAAATAGCAGGACAGACTGGACTCTTTAACCATGGCTAGGTAACCAGTCTAGGAGAAGGAAAACTTTGAATTCAAACCTGTTAAACTCCGCTTTAGAAATTGACCTTGTGTCGCATCCTGCTCGAGCGGAGGGGTTGGTAAATATATATACTGATGATGATGATGATATTTAAGGTATAAATTAATTGTTTTTTTAAAATTATGATTGTTTGTTTCTCTAAGTCATTGTATTTTTAAAAAACCTACTATTAGAGAATATGAATCCAAAAATACATAATTGTTCATTATTTTGAAGCAATTTTTTTTTCTCACAAAGACCAGACGAAAAAAAAAAAAAAAAAAAGAAATTTATATTTGGGCAAGATGGTAATCAAAAAGATTAGGTGAGTATCTACAGCTCTGAATGGATACCGGATGCTGTGTAGAGTACCTTCCAGGAACGATGGCAGATAGGGATGGGTGGCGAGGAAGAGTCAGGGAGATCTTTATTATTGGCATATACTGATGATGATGATGATGATATTTAAGGTATAAATTAATTGTTTTTCTAAGATTATGATTGTTTGTTTCTCTAAGTCATTGTATTTTTAAAAAACCTACTATTAGAGAATATGAATCCAAAAATACATAATTGTTCATTATTTTTAAGCAATTTTTTTTCTCACAAGACCAGACGAAAAAAAAAAAAGAAAAAAAAAAAAAAAGAAGTTTATATTTGGGCAAGATAAGTAGTCAAACAGACTAGGTGAATATCTACAAGCAGTTTTTGTTTTTTTTTTATTTGTTTTATAAATCGATGCAAAACGTTCCAAAAGTAGGTCTCCTATTTTTAACGTTGCCATCTTCAAGTTGCCAGCAGGAGCCAAAAAGGACATTCACATCTATTATTGTGTATTTTTTTTTCCCTCTCCTCACCCATCAACGTCTTATCGGTGATGTAATATACGGGAATTTACAAATCTCAGAGAAGAGGATCAGGTACAGATATGATAAATAAATAAATTTGGCTATTAACGCTTTCCAGCGAGTAAAAACAATAACCAACAAAAAAAAAAAAAAAAAAAAAAAAAAATGCTGATGGATTGGAAAGGAAATGGGAAAATAGTTATAAGTGAATTTTAAGCTTCAGTTATACCAATTGTTACCAATGGTTTCAAAGCAGCGCATTAGCCACTTATCCTCATGAAAAAGCGCTCTAGAAAAAAGTGCATTTTATCATGAGGGTAAGTGGCTAATATGCTGCTTTGAAACCAATGATAACAAATACCTTTTAATTGTATAGTATTGTGGGTTTTTTTCTCCTCTCGCCCATCAATGTCTTATCGGTGATGGAATTTACAAATCTCAGAAAAGAGGGTCAAGTACAGATATGATAAATAAATAAATTTGGCTATTAATACTTCTCCAGTGAGTAAAAATAATTATAAGCATAAAAAAAAAAAAAAAAAAAAAAAAAAATGGCACCAATGGATTGGAAAGGAAATGGGAAAATAGTTATAAGTGTATTTTAAGCTTCTGTTATACCAATTGTTACCATTGGTTTCAAAGCAGCACATTAGCCACTTATCCTCATGAAAAAGGTGCCTTGGAAAAAAGTGCATTTTGTTATGAGGGTAAGTGGTTTGAAACCAATGATAACAAACACCTTTTAATTGTATAGTATACCATAACAAATAAATATATCTCTAACACCTGTAATTGAGCACTTTATTTGAATTTTTCCAATATAAAATACTTATGCACACACACACACACACACATATATATATATATATATATATATATTCTAAGTCTCGGTTTGTTTCACTGTGCGTAGTGTAATGGTTAGAGTTATAGGAAATGGACTTGTTGACCCGAGTTCAAATCCAGAATGAGACTGCTTGCATTTGACATAGCATTAATACCCTTGGGAAAGGTATGAATCCAACTACACTCCCTCCAGCTATGGGTAAATAGTAGGGCAGACTTGGTTCTTTAACATTGTCTAGGTAACCAGTCTAAGAGAAAGAAAACTCTGAATTCAAAGCAGTTAAACTCCGCTTAAGGAATTGACCTTGTGTCACATCCTGCTCATGCTGAGGAGTTGGTGTGTGTGTGTGTGTGTATATATATATATATATATATATATATATATATATGTGTGTGTGTGTGTGTGGCTTCTAAGTCTCTGTTTGTTTGACTGTTCTATATTAAAAAAACTAGCAAATATATGCACCCTCCGGGTGCAAGTATTTAAGTTTTAATGTAATGAAATATCGTATTAAATTAGAAAGTCTAATAAGAAGGCAGATAAAAAGATATGTAACAGAGTGGGCGTATAATAGAAAAATAGAAATGAAACTTACTCTTCCATCACTTCCGTCTTTCATTGCTGAATTTTACTTATTTAACTATTTAGTTAAATTAGGAAATAAAGAATAAAATGACAGTTATTTTTTCTTGTTAATGGATTTCATTTAAGATTCATTGAAGAGATTTTTGCTTATATTCATTAAAATAAAACCAAACAATTAGAAATCAATAATACTAAGCACATATTTAATAAAATCACATTTTTAATATCAATATGCAAATTAGCCTTCCCATTCACACTGTAAACCGCTATTTTTTTGTATATATAAATACAATTGCATGTTATTTGTATGTAGATATGGACAACACTAATAAAAAGGTGAAGCAATTTTATTAATAATTGAGGTTTAAATATAAATAAAATCATGGAGAATGTGATGTAAATAACTATGTTAATTGTGACTCGATTAGTAATATAGTTTCGGTTACAGACAGAAAAACACACAATCTCCATTATAATAAGATGTGCTGCAAAAACAACCACTTCTTCCCACATCAAACAGTCATATTTTTTGGTGGAGGTCCTCACGGGCACAGAAGCACAGTTGAAAAAAAGCACTAAATTTGACTGACCCTGTCGTGCAACCTACACAAAAAAGTTAAATATGAACATGATTCCCTACTTTACGACAGGGCGATAAGCAACATGATGCCTGTGTGCCAGACTAAGCAGAACAAAGTCAACTCTAAAGATAGATAGATAGATAGACAGATAACGTTGTAGTAATCACAGGAAGTACAGATAGAACAATCTTAACACAACAACTTGATACTCATTTATTTTAAAGTCTATGATTTTCCTTTCTCCAATACAAAATACAGATTACTGTAATCTTGCACCCTAACAATTTGTTTTTAGAAAAAAAAAAAAAAAAAAAAAAAAAAAAAAAAGAAAATTACCACAGATAATCCATTACAAAATGTATGTATGTATGTATATGTAGTGTTGTATATATTATTTTTAGCTATTATGTTATATTATCCATTATCTTCTTTATATATATATATATATGGTATTTGTGGAAAAGGTGACTTACCGATGAAACAGGTCACAATGGTTAGTTGATACAAGTTTCACAATGATAAGACAGCGATATAACAAATATAAAGTGCTCAATACAAAATACTTAGACACACACTTTATATATATATATATATATATATATATATATATATAAAAGATGACTTACCGGTGAATATGGTCACGGTGGTTGATATGAAGCTCATAAAGGTAAGGCAGTGATATAACAAATAAAAAAGTGCTCAATACGTTAGTAGAGCAAATTTATTTTACTATAGGTCCAAGTGATAACCTACTCGAGTTTCGCCATGTTGAGGATCTTCAGGGTTAATTATATTTAAGTGTCTTTTGCTATAAACAGTACATTATAATGTACCATTCATAGCAAAAGACATAAATATAATAGTCTACAATCAACCAACATCTTGATTTACACAGTGGAGTTAACCCTGAAGATCCTCAACATGGTGAAACTCGAGTAGGTTATCACTTGGACCTATAGTAATATATATATATATATATATAATATATATATATATATATGCTTATATATATACTCCCATAAAGTATGAGTTGGTATGAGGTCTCTAATTGGTAATTTAAATTAACTCTCACTACTAAGCATATAAGCAATGATCGTTTCCCTAGAAATTGGATCTCTCAGTGACCGCAAAATACATAAAGAAACCTATGTACTTAATAGTTTAAAAACATCAGTCCCCGCTACAGCTGTCAGTGGACGAGGGAATAAGATATTGGGCTACCAAACGGTCAGTCCGAGTTCAACCCTAGCCAAAGATAGTTGTGTCTAGTTACACCAAAGAGGTGTGAAACGCCGAAACACGTGTTTGTGGATGACTTATTAATATAATATATATATATATATATCTTTGAAAGGAAAGAAAAACTCAACACTGTTATTCCATAATAAATTTATTTTGACCAAAATTGGGGCCATAATAATATATATATATATATATATATATATATATATATATATATATATTACTGACGCCCATGACATCTCTTTTCCCCTACCTCTTACCAATACACACACACACACACACACACAACCTTAAGGTTTATTTCCGCTGTCATTCATCGCAAAAAAAATTTATACACACACACACAACCATACACATAAAAAATGCACAATGTTTCCTTTTGATACACACACATACACCATCCCATACCCACGCAGTAAAATAGAATATTTGACATCATATTTCAAAACCGTCCCTTTTTTCAAACCTCAAAATTTTTTAAACAGACTGAATAACAATAACTACCACTTGCTTTTCTCATTATTCTGTGATAAATAATTTCTTATCACCTTCCATATACCAACAAATGCCCTGAAGATGATCTAATTAATAGATCGAAACACTGCAGCGTCGGCCAATAAACTCACCACTTAACCCATTTAAACCTGTGTTTTTTTCATTTTTCCTAATATACTACATATAATTTATATATATATATTATTACGACTTTACTTTACTTACATTACATCCATACATTTTGTAATATATATATATATATATGTATATATATATATATATATATCACTTCTAAGTCTCTGTTTGTATGACTGTTCTATATAAAAAGGTGTGCTGCGAACACAACCACTTTTTCCCCACATCAAACAGTCAAATTTCTTTGGTAGAGACCCTCACGTGCACAGAAGCATGGTTGAAGGAAGTGCTAAATTTGCTCTAAGAATAGATAGATAGATAGACAGACAGATAACGTTGTAGTAATCACAGGAAGTACACACAGAACAATGTTAACATAACAACTTGATACTTGTCTCTTTTAAAAGTCTAAGATCCCCCATAGACTAAAATAGTCTTTGAAACAACATGATAGAAATGATCGCGATAAAACAAAAAAAACAAAAAAACACAGCAAAATGGTCAGAGTAGATCGGAATGGAGATAGAATGTCGTCTGATATGAACTTTAACTGATATAACCAAGAAGATAACAAAATTTTCCTTTCCTTTTTTTTTTTTTTTTTATTTATCTATTTATTTTGAATTGGGGGCGAGTGGAAAGTATTTGTCATTCAAAACATCCCAAGAGCTAAAAAAAGTCTTGATAATGATAAAAGCTCTCTCAGCTCGCAGAATAGACAGACAATATCTTTGCAAGGTTAACCCTTTTAGTGTATCAATCTGAAATTTGGTCAACATAGCCAATAACTGGGGGGTGGGACTGGGTGGGTGTTAATCATATTGTAAGTGGCTGGCTGTCAATAATGTCCATGTTGCGATCTGCAAGTTATTGGGGAAATAATGAAAGATGAACCAATTTTAGAGGCTGTTGGTTGGTTGGTTGGTTGGTTGGTTGGTTTTGTGGCATGTCAACCCTTATTGGGTTATCTAATACCAAAGTCAGTCGTTTTGCAAGTTATTGGTGAAATAATGAAAGATGAACCAACCTTAGAGGCTTTGTTTAATGGTTT
>CM042182.1:38368002-38428002 GCA_023376005.1 Doryteuthis pealeii | reverse complement strand
TAACAATAATAATGATAACAATAATAATGATAAACAAAAAAAAAAAACAATTCTCTTTGAGATTTAAAAAAAAACAATATTGCACCCAGACAAGGTTGAAATGAAAAAAAAAAAAAGCCCCCCAAAAAAAAACAAAAAAACACAAAGTTCTTTGTAAGATTTAAAAAAAAAAAAAACCAAAAAAAAACAGAAGTTCTTTGTAAGATTTTTAAAAAAGAAAAAACCAAAACAAAAAACAAAAAAACAGAAGTTCTTTGTAAGATTAAACAAAAAAAAAAAAAACGCACCTAGACAAGGTTTAAAGGTTGAAATTATATATATATATATATATATATAAAATTAATAAACACCTCCCCCCAAAAAAAAAAACAAAGAAAAAAACACAAAAAAAAACAAGTTCTCTATAAGATTAAAAAAAAAAGTAAGAAAAAAAATAAAATCACACCCAGACAAGATTCCAAGGTTGAAATATCCAATAGTGTGTGTGTGTGTTGTGGAGAGGTGGATAATATGACCGATCAGATATTTCAAATCACAAAAGATCAAAAGGTTAGAAAAGTTAAGAATATTTCATGTGCCCCCCCCCCTCTCCACCGCAAAAAAAAATGTGTCTTTTGTCCAAGTATTTTTCTTCCTCTTTGATGTTCGTCAAAAGTTCCTTTTGATGAATTACTTTAATAATTGCACGTTTAGAAAAATTATAGACTTGATTAAAGAAATTTTTCTTTGATAGATTTTTAATTTTTTTTCCTTTGATATGTGATACATCACCCTCAAAATATTGGAACAAAAAAAAAAAAAAAAAATTCAGATAAATGAAATTGAAATTAACTGAGACCAAACTAAGATCAACCTCTAGGAGTTTATGGCCAGGTGATATACAATCAGTGGTAAGCTAATGGTAGGTGTGTCACTCCAACTCAGACACAATGATAGACTATAATAATAGACAGTTTTTAAATGTGTACATGAAATCTACCTCAAATGGTTGTTTTACGGCATTTCAATTCTTTTTGGGTACTATATTTGACTGCATATAATATAGGGGTGCGTCACACCCATATCAGCAGGTCAGATTCAGAAAAAAAATGTTTTCAGTGTATTTAAGCATATATTGTTGAAAACAGTCTAGCTGAAATAGCAGAAACATAACTGCTATTTCCTTTTGTTGGGATATAACTGGTAGCGCCACCTGGATTGTTGCGGAATTACAATGAGATAAAGGGAATTAATTATTGCTATTTAATAATACTGTATTTGACGGCATATAAGACGTACCCCCATATCAGCAGGTCAGATTCAGAAAAAAAAAAAGGTTTTAATGTATTTAAGCATATATTGTTGAAAACAGTGTAGCTGTGCATTATACAAGCAGAAACATAGCTGCTATTTCCTTTTGTTGGGATATAACTGGTAGCGCCACCTGGATTGTTGAGGAATTACAAAGAGATAAAGGGAGTTANCGGAGCTTAATTAATTGCTATTTATAATACTGTATTTGACGAATATAAGATGCTACCCCCATATCAGCAGGTCGATTCAGAGAAGAAAAAAAGGTTTTAGTGTATTAAGCATATATTGTTGAAAACTGTCTTTTTTTTTCTAGAAGAAAGAAAAAAATGTGGTATATCCTACAGGTCTGCTAGTAGTTATTTATAATCACACCAAGGGTATTCCCGCGGTTCATGCGTTAGTATATATATTTGTTCTTGAATAAAACAAAATCTTTGATTCTGGTCTATTTATGTAATCAGATGAAATGTCTGCAAATTTCATACTAGAACAGTGTTTCTTAATGGGGCGGCTATATTGCATCCCCAAGGGACGCATAATATCATTATTTTAGGGTCCAGAAAAAATAGAATAATGATGTGATATATCCACAGGTCCTGCGTAAGTGTTATTTTATCAGCACCAAGGTATTATCGCACGGTTTCATGCTAGGTATAAATATAATTTTTTCTTGATTTTTGTTTAAAAAAAAAAAAAAATTCTCTTTGATTCTGGCATATTTATCGAATCAGATGAAATGTCTGAAATATCGTCTAAAAACAGTGTTTGCTTAATGGAGGGGCTATAATGGCATCCCAAGGGACGCATAGATATACATTTTTTAGAGTCCAGCAAAAAAGAATTAATGAGTGATGATATCCAACAGGTTCTGCTAGTAGTATTTATCCTATTATCATTAGAGTGCACGCAAAGGTATATCCACCACGGTTCATGGCTAGTATAATATAATTGTCCTTGATTTTTGTAAAAAAAAAAAAAAAAAAAAAAAATTCTTTGATTCTGGTGCTATTTTTAGGGTCCAGAAAAAAAAGAATAAAGTGAGTGTGATATAATCTACAGTTCCTGCTAGTAAGTTTTATTTTCACACCACGAGGTATATTCCACCGTCATGCTAGTTAAAATAATTATAATTGTTCTAGATTTATTTGTAAAAAAAAAAAAAAAACAAAATGCTTTGATCTGGTTCTAATATATTTTTAGGGTCCAGAAAAAAGATAATGATGTGATATATCCACAGGTTCTGCTAGTAGTTATTTATTACATGCACAGCGAGGTATATCCACAGTTCATGCTAGATAGATATAATTGTTTCCTAGATTTTTGTTAAAAAAAAAAAAAAAAAATCTTTGACTGGTCTATTTTTAGGGTTCCCAGAAAAAAGAAATAATGAATGTGATTATCCCACAGGTTTCTGCTAGTAGTTATTTACACAATGTCGCGAGGTATATCACAGTTCAGTGCTAGTATTAAATATAATTGTTCTAAGGATTTTTGTAAAAATAAAAAAACAAAATAAAAAATCTTTTGATCTGGTGCTTATTTTTAGGGTCCGAACAAAAAAAAGAATAATAATGATGTGATATATCCACAGGTTCTGCTAGTAGTTATTTTATCACACCGAGGTATATCCACAGTCCATGCTAGTATAATATAAATTGTTCTAGATTTTTTGTAAAAAAAAAAAAAAAAAAAAAAAAAAAAAAAAAAATTCTTTGATCTGGTCTATTTTTAGGGTCCATCAAAAAGAATAATGATGTGATAATATCCACAGGTCCTGCTAAGTAGTTATTTTTACCACACCGAGGTATATCCACAGTTCATGCTGTATAATATAATTGTTCTAGATTTTTGTAAAAAAAAAAAAAAAAAAATTCTTATGATCTGGTCTTATTTTAGGGTCCATCAAAAAAGAATAATGATTGTGATATATCCACAGGTTGCCTAGTAGTTATTTTTACACACCGAGGTATATCCACAGTTCATGCTAGAATAAATATAATTATAATTGTTCTAGATTTTTGTTTAAAAAAAAAAAAAATAAACAAATCTTTGATCGTGCGATCTATTTTTAGGGTCCAGAAAAAAAATGAATAATGAATGTGTAATATATTCACAGGTCTGCTGTAGTATTTTTTACCACACCAGGTCATGAATCCACAGTTAGCTAGTATAATATAATTTGTTCTAAGATTTTTGTAAAAAAAAAAAAAAAAATTTCTTGATCGGTCATATTTTAGGGTCCAAGAAAAAAAGAAATAATATGTGATATATCACAGGTCCTGCCCTTAGTAGTTATTTTATCACACCGAGGTATATCCACAGATTCATGCTAGTATAATATAATTGTTCTAGATTTTTGTAAAAAAAAAAAAAAAAAAATTCTTTGATCTGGTCTATTTTTAGGTTCCAGAAAAAAAGAATAATTGATGTGATATATCCACAAGTCCTGCTAGTAGTTATTTTTACCACACCGAGGTATATCCACAGTTCATGCTAGATTAATAATATAATGTTCTAGAGATTTTTGTAAAAAAAAAAAAAAAAAAAAATCTTTGATCTGGGTCTATATTTACGGTCCAGAAAAAAGAATAATGATGTATGATATATCCACAGGTCCTGCTAGTAGTATTTTATTACCACACCGAGGTATATCCACAGTTCATGCTAGTATAATATAATTGTCTAGATTTTTTGTAAAAAAAAAAAAAAAATCTTTGATCTGGTCTATTTTAGCGGTCCAGAAAAAAAATAATGATGTGATATATCCACAGGTCCTGCTAGTAGTTATTTTTACCACACCGATGGTATATCCACAGTTCATGCTAGAATAATATAATTGTTCTAGATTTTTGCATAAAAAAAAAAAAAAAAAAAAAATTCTTTGATCTGGTCTATTTTTTAGAGGTACCAGAACAAAAAGAATAATGATGTGATAATCCACAGGTCCTAGCTAGTAGTTATTTATTACACACGAGGTATATCCACAGTCATGCTAAGTATAATATAATTGTTCTAGATTTTTTGTAAAAAAAAAAAAAAAAAAAAATTTCTTTGATCTTGGATCTATTTAGGGTCCAGAAAAAAAAGAATAATGATGTGATATATCCACAGGTTCCTGCTAGTAGTTATTTTATACCACACCGAAGATATATCCACAGTTCATGCTAGATATAATATAATTGTTCTAGATTTTTGTAAAAAAAAAAAAAAAAATTCTTTGATCTGGTCTATTTTTTAGAGGTCCAAAAAAAAAAGAATAATGATTGGATTATCCACAGGTCCTGCTAGTATATTTTTACCACACCGAGGTATATCACAGTTCTGCTAGATATAATATATTGTTCTAGATTTTTGTAAAAAAAAAAAAAAAAAAATCTTTGATCTGGTCTATTTTTAGGGTCCAGAAAAAAAGAATTAATGATGTGATATAATCCACAGGTCCTGCTAGTAGTTATTTATACCACACCACGAGTATATCCACAGTTCATGCTAGTATAATATAATTTTCTAGATTTTTGTAAAAAAAAAAAAAAAAAAATTCTTTGATCTGGTCTATTTTTAGGGTCCAGAAAAAAGAATAATGATGTGATATATCCACAGGTCCTGCTATAGTTATTTTTACCCACACCAGGTATATCCACAGTTCATGCTAGTATAATATAATGTTCTAGATTTTTGTAAAAAAAAAAAAAAAAAATCTTTGATCTGGTCTTTATTTAGGGGTCCAGAAAAAAGAATAATGATGTGATATATCCACAGGTCCTGCTAGTAGTTATTTTTTACCACACCGAGGTATATCCACAGTTCATGCTAGTATAATATAATTGTTCTAGATTTTGTAAAAAAAAAAAAAAAAAAATTCTTTGATCTGGTCTATTTTTAGCGGTCCAGCAAAAAAGAATAATATGAATTGATATATCCACAGGTCCTGCTAGTAGTTATTTTTACCACACCGAGGTATTATCCACAGTTCATGCTAGTATAATATAATTGTTCTAGATTTTGTAAAAAAAAAAAAAAAAAATTCTTTGATCTGTCTATTTTTAGGTTCCAGAAAAAAAGAATAATGATGTGATATATCACAGTCTGCTAGTAGTTTATTTTACCACACCGAGCGTATATCCACAGTTCATGCTAGTATAATATAATTGTTCTTAGATTTTGTAAAAAAAAAAAAAAAAATTCTTGATCTGCGTCTATTTTAGGGTCCAGCAAAAAAGATAATGATGTGATATACCACAGGTCCTGCTAGTAGTTATTTTACCACACCGAGGTATATCCACAGTTCCATGCTAGTATAATATAATTGTTCTAGATTTTTGTAAAAAAAAAAAAAAAAAAAAAAAATTCTTTGATGCTGCGTTCTATTCACTGATCAAACAATGTCAACTAAATCTAAGAACTTTGCCGAAACATGTACTAACAGGTTGGACTAAACCAAATTAGAGAATATGCTACACCCCCACCCCCAACCATCCGTCTGACCGATATTTATTTAAGCTGATTTGACACTTAGAAGTGTAAAGGAAAAAATGACTGACATAAAACAGTTTACTGGTCGATTGTACTTTTTTTTCTCTTCTTTTCTTTATAATATGTACACTAAGGCCCGCCGTCGTTAGCCATTAAGCACAAAATTATGTCAGATCTTTATATTTGTGTTTATATTATAATTTTCATTGCCCAAATGAAGAATAAATAATGGGAATATTCTATGATTAGCATCAAAGGTTACTCCCTTCGATAATTGTCAAAGATCAAGGAAGAGTTTGAATGAAAAACACCACCATATATATTTACTAAAATTTCCATTATGTTTTATCATTATCGGGTAGCCTTCAGTCGTAGAGCGTTCAGCTAGTCGATACCAGCCCTCGCCAACAGCGCATGAGTTAGCACAAGGATCTCTGCCGGTAAAGTTAAGGAGCTGATTGTAGGTGTGACGCTCTCCACCTCAGACGGAAAAACAACCTCCTTTGGTCTAGCACTAGTGAAAAGGGGATAGACTCTCTTTGCTGATTGGATGATACTGACTCTTAGGCCACCCAACTATATTATATATATTATATATATATATATATATATGTGTGTGTGTGTGTGTGTGTGATTTTATATTATGAAAATGGTGACTTACCGGTGAATAAAAGTTTCACGATGATAAGACAAGCGATATAGCAAATATACAGTTCTTAATACTTAAGTAGATGTGAATTTATTACAATGAGGATATACAGGAATAACCGTACTCGAGTTTGCACCATAAGGATCTTCATGGTTAAAACCACTGAATAATCAAGATATTGATTAATATGCCAGTTAACTGCACAAATGTATAACCAAAAAAATACACCCATTGCAGTTAAAACTGACAATTAATTCAATATCTTGATTAATCAGTGGAATTAACCCTGAAGATCCTTATGGTGAAACTCGAGTAGGTTATCCCATATATCCCATTGTTATATATATTATATATTTAATAATATATATATATATATATATATACACCAGTCTCTATAGCACAGGTTAGTGGGTCAATGCACTTTTTTCTTCTTTTCTGTTAAATATGTACACTTAAAGGCTGCCGTCGTTAGCCATAAGCACAATATCATGTCAGTATCTTTTTTATAGTGTTTATTATTATAATCATTGCAAATGAAGAAATAAATAATGGAAGTATTCTATATTAGCATCAAAGCATTCCTCTCTGGGTGGTAGAGAGATCATTTTTTTTACTTTTTTTTTAGTAATGGTTTTAAACAATGTTGTTAGCCACGCAATTGGGGATCATGTTGTATAGTATTGATTAAAGTTTATCTGATGTTTGAAATGAGGCCTTGAATGATAGTATTTATCTGCGTTATTCGGACTATTGTCGCATCTTCATTGTTATTTGTACAATATTTTCGCGCCGATATGCCCTCCGGCATTCTTCAGGTATTTCTTGTCGGACTCGGGAACCGGATTCAATCCTGAGTAGAGGCAGTAACATAGAAAAATAATTAACACAACTCCTACCCCAGCTATGGTTAGCAGAATGAGAACAGGATACCCCTGTGGACTAAATAAAGGGTTAGGTTCAAAGTTCTGTGATGGCTCCTGATTACGACAAGAAAGTTCCAGAGTTCGAAAAGAAGGTTACCGAGTCCGACAAGAAATACCTGAAGAAGGCCAGAGGGCATATCGACCGAAAAGTTATACAAATAACAATGAAGATGGGGACAATAGTCCGAATAACGCAGATAATACTGAGTAAGTTTATGTCTATATTCTATGGTATAATTTTGTTTCCCTCCATGTTGACATTTTCAAATAGATCTTTCATATTGTTTGCTTTAAAATAACGGTTTCTGATGTGAGAAAAAAAAAACCCTGCATTCCATGAATAAGTGTTTAACAGAACAAAACATCTTCAACATAAAATAACCCGACAAGGGTTGACATGCCGTTAAATCCAACAACCAAACCTATACTAAATATATACAGGGTTCTACGTTTATAGAGGGTATGGGTATCGGATCATGGCAATCCTTATCGTTTAAGGATTGTCCTGTTATTGATGAACAACCCTTCAATGTATGTATGTATGTATGTATGTATGTAGTATAGGAGTATAATATATATCATACACACACATTACATATTACATCCATATAGATATCATACACATGTTACTTATACATATATATATTATACACAAATTAAACATACACACACATTACACGTATTAAACATATGCACAGACATTATATACATAACACACACTATACAAATACATACATATTACATATATTATACAGACATACATATGCATATATATTATACACACACACACTAAATGCATGCACCCATACACACACACACTAAATGCACGCACGCACACACTAAGACACACTAAATGCATGCACACACATATACATATACACACAACACACACCACACACTAAACGCACCGCACATATACATACACACACACACACACACAACACTAAACGCCCGCACATATACATACACACACATATACATACACAGACACACACACACTAAACGCACGCACATATACATACACAGACACACACTAAACGCACGCACATATACATACACAGACACACTAAACGCACGCATATATATATATACACACAGAAAGCCACGCATATATATATATACACAGAAACGCACGCATATATATATATATACACAGAAAACGCACACATATATATATATATATATATATACACAGAAACGCACACACATATAATATATACCAGAAACGCACACATATATATATATCACAGAAACGCACACACATATATATATATACACAGACACACACACAACTAAAACACATATATATATATATACATATATATAAAATACACATTATAAATATATACTATACACCACATACCTATTATATCTACACATACAGAAATTAGAAATAAATAAGATTTTAAAATAAACATTTTTTTATATTTAATTCTTTTTTATTTTTCATCATTTAATTTAGAAATCCTTTCTCCTTTTTATTTTTCTGCAATTGATTCGATCTTTATTTGAATGAGGCAAACTGTCAAAAATGTCTAAATAGAGATTTTTGTCAAATAGAGCAGAACAATTTATTTATTTATTTTTCGTTCCTTGGCAATAGATATCTTACATAATCTATCAACAGCCAATAGCAGAAAAAGAGATTAAATCTAAAAATCCATTTCATTCGATCACCTATTTTTTTTTTCTCCCCTTTTTCCTTCTTGTCTTCCATTATCGCAGAAGTCCGAAAGAAAAAAAGAAAGAAGAAGGTGAAAAAAAAGAAAAAGAAGAAAGAAGAAGAAAGAAGAAGGTGAAAAAGAAAGAAGAAGAAGAAGAAGGTGAAAAAGAGAAGAGAAGAAGAAGGTGAAAAAGAAAGAAAGAAGAAGAAAGTGAAAGAGAAAAGAAAAAAAGAAGAAGAAAGAAGAAAGGAAAGAAAAAGAAGAAAGAGAAGGTGAAAAGAAAGAAAGAAGAAGGAAGGTGAAAAAGAAAGAAGAAAGAAGAAGGTGAAAAAGAAAGAAGAAAGAAGAAGGTGAAAAAGAAAGAAGAAAGAAGAAGGTGAAAAAGAAAGAAGAAAGAAGAAGGTGACAAAAAAGAAGAAGAAGTGAAAAAGAAGAAGAAGAAGGTGAAAAAGAAAGAAGAAAGAAGAAGGTGAAAAAGAAAGAAGAAGAGAAGAAGAAGTGAAAAGAAAAAGAAGAAGGTGAAAAGAAGAAAAGAAGAAGGTGAAAAAGAAAAGAAGAAAGAAGAAGAAGTGAAAAGAAAGAAGAAAGAAGAAGGAAAAAGAAAGAAAAGAAAGAAGAAAGTGAAAAGAAAGAAGAAGAAGAAGAAAAGACGAAGAAGAAGAAGGAAAAGAAGAAGAAGAAGAAAGAAAGGTGAAAAAGAAGAAGAAGAAGTGAAAAAGAAGAAAGAAGAAAGAAGAAGCAGATTAAATTCTTTTTCTTTCTTTATCTCTTTCTCCCTTTTTCCTTCCTCCTCTTCTATTATAGTAGAAGGCCGAAAGAGAAGAAAAGAAAGGTGAAAAAGAAAGAAGAAGGTGAAAGAAGAAGAAGAAGAAGGTGAAAAGAAAGAAGAAGAAGAAGTGAAAAAGAAGAAGAAAGAAGAAGGTGAAAAGAAAGAAGAAGAAAGAAGACCGCAGATTAAATTCTTTTTCTTTCTTTATCTCTTTCTCCCCTTTTTCCTTTCCTCCTCTTCTATTATATCAGAAGGCCGAAAGAGAAAAGAAGAAAGAAGGTGAAAAAGAAAGAAGAAGGTGAAAAGAAAAAGACCGCAGATTAAATTCTTTTTTCTTTTCTTTATCTCTTTCTCCCCTTTTTCCTTCCTCCTGTTCTATTATAGCAGAAGGCCGAAAGAGAAGAAGAAGAAAGAAGGTGAAGAAGAAAGAAGAAGGTGAAAAAGAAAGGTGAAGAAGAAAGAAGAAAGAAGACCGCAGATTAAATTCTTTTTCTTTCTTTATCTCTTTCTCAAAATCTTTTTTGCTTTTTCCCCTTTTTCCTTCCTCCTCTTCTATTATAGCAGAAGGCCGAAAGAGAAGAAGGAGAAAGAAGGTGAAAAAGAAAGAAAGAAGGAAGACTGCATATTAAATTCCTTTTCTTTCTTTATCTCCTTCTCAAAATCTTCTTTATTTTTCCCCTTTTTCCTCTTCCATTATAGCAGAAGGCCGAAGGAGAAAATGAAAAAGAAGAAAGCGAAAAAGAAGGTGAAAAAGAAGAAGAAAGAAGACCCAAATCTATTTTATTGTATATTTATTCCATCATAGATTAAACTCATTTTCTTTCTTAATCTCCTTCTCGAAAACCTCCTTTTTTTTTCAAAGAAGAAAGTTTGAGAAGAAAGAAAGTGAAAAAGAAGAAGGAAGACCACAGATTATCTCCTTCTCAAACCCCTCATTTTTTCTTTTCTTGTCTTCCAATATTGCAGAAAGCCAAGAGAGAAAAAAAAGGAAGGTGAAAAAGAAGAAGAAATAAGAAGGAAAACCAAAATTCTTTATATTTATTCCACCTCAAATTAAACTCATTTTCTTTATCTCCTTCTCAAAAAAGAAAAAGAAAAAAAAAAAGAAAATGAAAAAGAAGAAAGCAAAAAAGGAGGTGAAAAAGAAGATTTTCTTTCTCTATCTCTTTCTCAAAAAGAAGAAGAAAGTGAAAAAGAAAGTGAAAAAGAAAGCGAAAAAGCGAATAAGAAAAAGAAAGCGAAAAAGAAGAAGAAAGCGAAAAAGAAGAAGAAAGCAAAAAAGAAGAAGAAAGCAAAAAAGAAGAAGAAAGCAAAAAAGAAGAAGAAAGCAAAAAAGAAGAAGAAAGCAAAAAAGAAGAAGAAAGCCTATTTTATTGTATATTTATTCCAATACAGATTAAACTTATTCTCTTTCTTTATCTCCGTCTCTAAAATCTCTTTTTCCCCTCTTTTTCCTTCCACCTTTTCCATTATCGCAGAAGGAAAAAAAAAGGTGAAAAAGAAGAAGAAATAAGAAAGAAGACCGAAATCTATTTCATTGTATATTCATTCCCCTCAGATTAAACCCATTTACTTTCTTTATCTCCTAAAAAGCCTCCACCTCCTCCACTCACCTTTTACTTCTCAAACGCCCCCCCCATTTTTTTGTTGCTTTTTGAGAGCTCTCTATTACAACATAAGATTGATTTACATTCTATAAAAGTTCAGTTTATGTACAGTTGCTGACTTCAAAATCAATGTCAAATTGACCAGATAGATTCAACCTAAATAACAACAACACCAACAACGGCTTATACGGCGATGATGGTGTCGATGTCGACGGCAGTGAAAAGGGGAGAATAAATATATTGCAGCAGTGGAAGGAGAAATGATAAGAGAATTCAGCACAAGAGCAATCAAAATGTTTCTTGTTGCCCTCGGCCAAATCCGATAGAGGAATGGTAACAGCCAAAAGAATGCATACAGCCAATAAAAGGAAGGCAGCAGACTGTGAAGATTACACCAAACACTTTTATACTAAATGCATTGAAAATTGGCCTAAAAATATCAAAGCATGAAAAATGTATTATATATATATATATATATATATAAAAATCTAAGGTAATCCAAATGACTGGTTGTAAGGGATGATTCTATTTGGGATCTTAGAAATCTCACTGTATGACGTTTAAGTTTTTCTTTCTTTGAAAGTTTTATATATATATATATATATATATATATATATATATATGTGTGTGTGTGTGGATGATACCAAGTGTTTCCTTGATAGGATTCAATCAAAATTGAGAACTCAAACATACAAATAAAGATTTGTGTATATATTTCTGATGAGACAGGGAAATGTCAAAATAAACTTCAATTTATATCTAAACCAAAGTATCTTATTTAGTCATATATATATATATATATATATATATATATATATATACACACACATATATATATATATATATATATATGTGTGTGTTATTGATTTATTTTTAAAAAATCTGACAGTGTAAAAAAAAAAAAAAAAATATGGAACTATAATTTGTAATTAAAAAATACAAATTAATTTACACCTGGGGAAAAAAAAGAAAAGAAAAAAAAAAAAGAAAAGACCAAAACATATACATCACCTGAAAATAATCAACCAGTGTCAATGTAAAATGACCAAAAGAAAAAATACTGAAAAATTTGCCTAAGTTAAATATGCTAAAGTGCTCAATACACTAAGTAGAGCAAAATAATAATAGTAAAGCCTACTGAGAATCAGAATTATCCTGATGATCCGTTAGGAGGAACCTAGGTAGGTAGTTTCTGATGTATTAGTGTTAGTCACTACTTTGAGAGCTCCTTCTCAACTCTTTCTTGATATGGGCAAATAGTAGACTTGACTAGGCTCTTTAGCCTTGATATGGTAACCAGTCTAGGAGAAAGAAAAATCTGAATTAAAACTCAAGGGGCTCTCTTGTTACCCAGACAACTTTGAGAGCTCCTTCTCCTGCACTACTACTCTTCCTTCTCTGATAAAAAAAGGTGGTGGAGTGGCCTATTGTCGGTATCAGCCAAACAGTGAGGGAGTCTATCCCCTTTTTGCTAGTACTAGACCACGGAGATTATTTTTGCTGAGGTGGAGCACCACACTTACCATCAGCTCCCCACTTAACCACACAGATCAGATTACCCAATTTGTGCTACTCATGCGCTGAGTTGGCTGGGACCGGTATCAAACTCAGAACCTTGCGATTCCTTGGAGGGTGCTCTAACGACTGAGCTAAACCAGACTCTTTCTAATAAAAAGAGGAATTTGCCAATATTAAAACTATATACACACTTTTGTTAAAGAATTGAATGGAGAATTGATTTCAGTTGTGGATACTGCAATATAATTAAAAAGTTTATGCTTGGAGGGTGAGCCAGACCTGGAATGATAATCAGACACTGTTGAACAGGCACATACACACACACATAAAGGCCCCCCCCCCACACACACACACATCTGCAGAGAGTTTGGAAGACATGAGACAAAACCAAATGGACAGCCACTAGCAACAACTTCAGTTTCGGAGATCTTCTGTAGATGAGATTTTTTATCTTGAAATATTAAGAATTATTTAAAAAGTTACAGGTTAACAAACAACACCAGAGTTAACTTATTTTTCTTTACACTTGCATTGTGATAGCCATCAAAACCAACCACCAAACCATAATTAGAATCGATTTTGATTGCAAAATAATAAAGCTTCGAAAACAATAAAAATAGTAGGACTGACTGGGCTCTTTAGTCTTAGTACGGTAACCAGTCTAGGAGAAAGAAAAATCTCGGAATTAAAACTAAAGGGGCTCTTTTCTTGTTACCCAAACTACTTCATTGTCGGCATGAAGTATTTTTGTATTATTAACTAAAATATTTCTATGTGTTGTAGTAGTGCAGTTAATTATACAACTGTGTGCAAATTATTTGTATTAGATAGAAATACTTGAAACTATACAATAATAAGGGCCGGGTTAGCTCAGTCGGTAGAGCGTTCGGCTAGAAACCACAAGGTTCCTAGTTCGATACCTGCCCTCGCCAACTCAGCGTATGAGTAGCACAGGGATCAGTGCAGTAAAGTAAGGAGCTGATGGTAGGTGTGGCGCTCCACCTCAGATGCTAAGATAATCTCCTTGGTCTAGCGCTAGCATGGCTGATACCGACATTAGGCCGCCCCGATGACGTACTTACTTTTATACAATAATGTGTAGAATAAAATATTTTTCTGTCTATTTGAAGTATTTTAGAATATTGTCACTGGTTTCATAATTCTGTCAGTAGTGGATTGTCTAATTTTCATGTATAAAGTTTCAAGAATTTTTAATTTTTTGATATTGTTGTCGACCTGAAGTATTTTTGTATTATTAACTAAAATATTTCTATGTATTGTAGTAGTGCAGTTAATTATACAACTGTGTGCAAATTATTTGTATTAGATGGAAATACTTGAAACTATACAATAATATGTTTAGAATAAAATATTTTTCTATAGATATAAGAGTTTTATACATACAACACGAGAATACAGTTATATAAAAATACCATCATTTTCAAAAAAAAAAAAAAAAAAAAAAAATTCATTTAAAAAGAAATGCCATAACTAGACTTCTTCAGTTCCAGTGATCTTTTGAAAAAGAGATATTATCTCGAAAATTCAAGAATTAAATACAGGTTAACACACAACACCATTGTTACCGTATTATTATTTTTTTCTTTACACCTGCATTGTGATAGCCTTCTAAATCAACCTCCTAACCAATTTTTCTATAGATTTCAAGTATTTTAGAATATTGTCACTGGTTTCATAATTCTGTCAGTAGTGGATTGTCTAATTTTCATGTATAAAGTTTCAAGAATTTTTAATTTTTTAATATTATTGTCGACGAAGTATTTTTGTATTATTAACTAAAATATTTCTATATGTTGTAGTAGTGCAGTTATGTTTCTTGAAATGTTGGCATATAGAGCTCCTTCTCCTCTAATAAAAAGAGGAATTTGCCAATATGAAAACTATATACACACTTTTGTTAAAGAATTGAAAGGAGAATTGATTTCTGTCGTGGCTACTGCAATATAATTAGAATCGTTTTTGATTGCAATATAATAAAGCTTCTAAAACAATTATTTGATAATTCTGCTTGATTATTTCTGTTAATTTATTTAACTTTATTTGCTAAATTTGTATAAATCAGGCAGAGTCTTTGAAGTTAATATCTGGCCCTCATCAAACGAATTGTCTACATGAATCAGATGTAATTTAAAAAAAAACCCAAAAAAACCAGAAACAAGACAATTAAGTCTTTGTCTTTCTTCCCATAATACAACAGCTCAGGCATTCAATTATCTGATATATCATTATTATTATTATCATCATCATCATTATCTAGAGATGCCGATAGGTACATGTCTGCATCCCTAACACACAAAAATCTAAAACGATGCAGTAAAATCATATCCATGCATCCGAGTGTTTTTTTTTTCTTCCCTCACCATTTCAAGCTAACTGTAAACATATTTCAATAGTTTCTTAGAAATGAATTACACAGGATAGGTTACAAAGTAGGAGTTAGACGGCTTTCTTCCCATGATATAACAGTTTAGGCATTCAATTATCTGATATATCATTATTATTATTATTATCATCATTATCCAGAGATGCTGATAGGTACATGTCCGTGTCCCCGATGCACAAAAATCTAAAACAATGCAGTAAAATCCTATCCATGCATCCCAGTGTTTTTCTTTCAAGCTAACTGTAAACACATTTCAATAGTTTCTTAGAAATTAATTACACAGGATAGGTTACAAGGTAAGAGTTAGCCGGCTTTAGTTGGGACCCATAAATTTTCCCCGGGGACTCATTCGAAGCAAATATTTGCGCCCCAGGATGCAATAAATCAAAAAGTTATCAGCATCACTGTTTGAGGGTGGGCTGAAAAGTGCATATGATGACATCATATCTACCGGTGATGACATTTTGAACAAATGGGATCCAAGTACTGCAACACTAATGGAAGAAGTGTGCTGATCGTATTATTTGTTAAATTTGTATAAATAAGGCAGAGTCTTTGATGTTAATATCTGGCTCTCATTAAATGAATTGTATACAGCAATCAGATGTAATTAAAAAAAAAAAAAACCCAAAACAAGACAATTAAGCCTTTCTTTGTATTTGTTCCCATGATGCAACAGTTCAGGCATTCAATTATCTGATATTTCATTATTATTAGTGAGGTGACTAGTTGGTATTGACAACAATAATAATCCTTTGTAAGAGATAGGTTTATGTTAGTCACTTTCATATGTTGCCTCCATTAAGATGAAAAATAAATATCCAACTGGACTGTATTTACATGGCAATTAATATAATGAAGAAGCACCATTTTTGAAGAAATTGTCTCTGATAATGAAAAGTGAATACTTTACAGCAATATGAAACACAATGGATCACAATACAAGAAATTAGTAATAAATAATAATGTTTATACACAGAGTCGATGATAACCATAGATTAAACTCTATTATTATTATCTATAATTTCTGTTAATTTATTTAGCTTTATTTGTTAAATATATATGTGTATAAATCAGGCAGAGTCTTTGATGTTGATATCTGGCCCTCATCAAACGAATTGTCTACATCAATCAGATCTAATTTTAATAAAAACAAACAAAAAAACAGTTCAGGCATTCAATTATCTGATATTTCATTATTATTAGTGAGGTGACTAGTTGGTATTGACAACAATAATAATCCTTTTGTAAGAGATAGGTTATTAGTATTATTTGAACTATTGTCCTCATCTTCATTGTTATCTGTACAATGTTTCGGCCGATGTGCCCTTCGGCCTTCTTCAGGTATTTGTTGTCAGACTCAGGAACCTTCTTGCACTCGGGAACCATTTCGAACTTGGGAACCTTCATGTCATAATTGAGTTTATGACAAGAAGGTTCCCAAGTTTGAAAAGAAGGTGCTATATATTATATATATATATATATAAGTTTTTTTTTTTTATAGTGTGTTTGAAGCATTAATCATAAAATGTAATACGATATTTTTTTTTAAGGCAAATAATGCAATTTATGTTGAAAAACATTTATTTAATTTTTTTTTTTCTTTCCTTTTTTTCCTCTTAATATTTTCGGATGAACGTCCATCTTCAGAGAGTTGAAAAGTTTCCATCTATATATATATAATGAATTTGTTTAACAGTTCAAATTTGATTATGTTTATAATATGATATTAGAATTAAGAATTTTCTTTTTAGTCTAAAAAAAAAAAAAAAATAAAAAAAAAAAATCAACAGAAATTCATGTTCTATCTGTGTAAGTTTATTTTGCTGAGAGATTACTGATAAGATAATATTGAGATAAGATAATATTGAGCTAAGATAAGCATAAAGTTTCTTGTTATATTTCATTTAAATAAACAAGAAAAAAAGAAAAGAAAAAAGAAGATATGATTCTCCTTCAAGCTATGGGTAAATTGTAGGACAGACTGGCTCTTCATCCTTCGTATGCCAACCGGTCTAGGAGAAGGAAAACTGAATTCAAAACTGTTAAAGGCTTAAAAATTGACCCTGTGCTGTATCCTGCTGTTGTATACCCTTTTCTTACTTCTGGTCGTATTTTCTTCTGGCCGGCTTTGCTATTTCTTCATCTATATTGGTCTGGTCTCTTTTAAGGTCTGGACTTTCTTGGGGACTTCGGGTATGGTTTCTGTTAGGGATTTCTCCTTATCAGAAGCCCTGTGTCATTGTTAGTTTTTAGGTAATAAACACAAGACTTCGATTTACTTTGATGTTACTTTATTTTCAATCCCCAACTCAGACATCTGTGTAGGTGAGACTTACATCCTACGAGCTCGGCTCCTACCTTCTAACTGACTGAACTTACTTACTATCTAAACCGGAAGAGAGGGTCCTCTCTACCGGTTCTCACGGTATCCACTGGAAGGTTAGGACTGAGGTCAAGCCTTGTCACTCATCCTTCAAGGCCGTGGGCTATAGCTTATAATGGCCATTTTGATTTCTACACTATTGCCATAAATATTAGGTATCTAATAATTATGTAACACTGCTCATGTGGAAGGGTTGTGTGCATGTGTGTATATATATATATATATATATATATATATATATATATATAATGAATTTGTTTAACATAGTTCAAATTTGATTATGTTTATATGATTATATTAGCATGCTAAGAAGATTTTTCCTTTCAGTATAAAAAAAAATTAACAGAAATTCATGTTATATCTGTGTAAGTTTATTTTGCTGAGAGATTACTGATAAGATAGTATTGAGCTAAGATCAGTATACAGTTTTCTTATTTTTCATTTAAATAAACAAAAAAAAATAGAAGAAAAAAAGAAGTTTGAAACTAAAGTTTCAAAATGCAAGATAAAAAAAAACCTTATTTAAATCTGTTAAGACATTATCTTCATTTAAACTTGCACTTCTCCAGTTAAATTTACACAGATACAAATTAATATGCATCTAACTTCTGATTGATGTTAACACCATGTCAACCTGTCCAGAGTTATTTTATGCATAGAGGTTAGGGAATTGTGTTCAGTGTATATTTTTTGTCTGAATTCAGATATAATTCATAGAGGTTAGTAATTTCTGAAATAATTTATAAATGATTTATTTTAAATGAAAATTGTTGAAATATTTTTTTTATAATTCATAGAGGTTAGTAATTTCTGAAATAATTGGTAATTTATGAGGAAGTGCGTCCCGGTCTCCTGCCTCAAAAATTGCTGCCCGGTGACTATTAAAATAACGACCCCAGCTATGGTGTTACTTGAAAGAAAACAACCAACTAAGGGTGTTAAATGTATTTTAGGGGGGGGGGGGAGCTTCTCTTTTTTGTCGTAATTCTTATTTATTTATCAAACAAAGTAAAAAAAATGAACAAATTTAGATGAATTGATATCATGTTCATATTCAAACAAGAATTTACGCAAATTAAAACATTAAACAAGAATTACGACAAATTACGATAAATTTCTATAAATATAAGAATTACGACAAATTACGATAAATAAATAAGAATTACGACAAAAAAGAGAAACCCCCCCACCTAAAATACATTTAACGCCCTAAGTTGGTTGTTTTCTTTCAAAATAACACCATAGCTGGGGTCATTATTTTAATAGTCACCGGGCAGCAATTTTTGAGGCAGGAGACCGGGAACGCACTTCTTCATAAATTACCAATAATTTATAAATGATTTATTTTAAATAAAATTTGTTGAAATATTTTTTGATATAAGGTGTGCTCTATTCCCAACTTGATTTATAGACTAGCCAGGTCACGTGAGTTGTTCCTGCAGCCAATCACCAAACCATACTGTGTGGAGACACACTATTTACCCCCCGCTCACTGAGGACGGACTAGGATTACAAGATCTTTACCAATACTCAGGAAGGACTTATACGATTACCAGAGGAACCAAAGGATTCATTATCGAGGGACACTTTACCAGGGATCTAATTTTTTATCTCCCTTGTAGTTTAGTAAATGCAATATAACTACAAAAATAAAAATCACTTTAAAAAAAAAAAAAAAATAGTGGAGATGAATTTCTTTAACTCTTGCCTACTTTAAGCCCTCACAGCAAGCTCTGTTTTGACACATACTACACCACAGTACAAAAACTGATGGTATTTCATTATAACTAAAGAGAAGGACTCTGATTATAATAATAATAATAATAGGACTTTATTTGAATAGAATGAGTTCTGATGTGAATAAATAGTGAACTTTGGAAATATCCCATCATACAATAATAATAATAAGACTTTATTTGAATAGAATGAGTTCTGATGTGAATAAATAGTGAACTTTGAAATATCCCATCATACAATAATAATAATAAGACTTTATTTGAATAGAATGAGTTCTGATGTGAATAAATAGTGAACTTTGAAATATCCCATCATACAATAATAATAATAAGACTTTATTTGAATAGAATGAGTTCTGATGTGAATAAATAGTGAACTTTGAAATATCCCATCATACAATTATAATAAGACTTTATTTGAATAGAATGAGTTCTGATGTGAATAAATAGTGAACTTTTGAAATATCCCATCATACAATAATAATAATAAGACTTTATTTGAATAGAATGAGTTCTGATGTGAATAAATAGTGAACTTTGAAATATCCCTCATCACAATAATAATAATAAGACTTTATTTGAATAGAATGAGTTCTGATGTGAATAAATAGTGAACTTTGAAATATCCATCATACAATAATAATAATAAGACTTTATTTGAATAGAATGAGTTCTGATGAATAAATAGTGAACTTTGAAATATCCCATCATACAAATATAATAATAATATACGACTTTATTTGAATAGAATGAGTTCTGATGTGAATAAATAGTGAACTTTGAAATATCCCATCATACAATAATAATAATAAGACTTTATTGAAAGATGAGTTGTGAGGTGAATAAATAGTGAACTTTGAAATATCCCATCATACAATAATAATAATAAGACTTTATTTGAATAGAATGAGTTCTGATGTGAATAAATAGTGAACTTTGAAATATCCCATCATACAATAATATAATAAGACTTTATTTGAATAGAATGGAGTTCTGATGTGAATAAATAGTGAACTTGAAATATCCCATCATACAATAATAATAATAAGACTTTATTTGAATAGAATGAGTTCTGATGTGAATAAATAGTGAACTTTGAAATATCCCATACAATAATAATAATAAGACTTTATTTGAATAGAATGAGTTCTGATGTGAATAAATAGTGAACTTTGAAATATCCATCATACAATAATAATAATAAGACTTTATTGAATAGAATGAGTTGTGAGGTGAATAAATAGTGAACTTTGAAATATCCCATCATACAATAATAATAATAAGACTTTATTTGAATAGAATGAGTTGTGAGGTGAATAAATAGTGAACTTTGAAATATCCCATCATACAATAATAATAAAGACTTTATTTGAATAGAATGAGTTGTGAGGTGAATAAATAGTGAACTTTGAAAATATCCCATCATACAATAATAATAAAGCTTTATTTGAATAGAATGAGTTGTGAGGTGAATAAATAGTGAACTTTGAAATATCCATCATATACAATAATAATAATAAGACTTTATTTGATAGAATGAGTTCTGATGTGAATAAATAGTGAACTTTGAAATATCCCATCATACAATAATAATAGGACTTTATTTGAATAGAATGAGTTTCTGAGGTGAATAATAGTGAACTTTGAAATATCCATCTTACAGGTAAAACATACCAAGAAATTGGTAGACAAAGTGTTAATATAAAAACCTTACCTCATTTGGGTTGGCATGACTACTAGAATAAATACGCCATATTATCAGTGAATTAAGTCTTTCTTACCTAAAAAAAAGATAAAGAAAAAGAGAAACATTTAATTAGTTATTATAATAACAATAAAATGTTTAAAGATAGCATAACCCTTTCCCATACAATCCTATAGTAAAACACATTTCCAATTCATTCCTATAGTGGCCAACGTGTTCAACTGACATCGTAGTAAGCGAGTTCAAACCCATCACACTCTGGGTTAAATAATACCACAATGATTTTCTACAAGGGGATTCTTTGTGGTAAACATGCTGGACTGTAACACTGTAGTAAGCTGTTAGTAGGCGAAAAATAAAAAAAACATTTAATTAGTTATTATAATAGCAAGTGTTAATTCCTCTCCTCTCTCATTACTGTGATACTTACTTATCCTATGGTAAGCAAAGAGCAAAAACTGATGGTTAGTTCATTATAATTGAGCAGAAGGACTCAAATTACAATAATAACAAGACATTTAACATATTTGACAGTTATCTCTAGGCTGCAGGTTCAATCCTGGTCAGGGGCAGCAGTAACATAGAATAATAATTAACACAGCTTAACACCGGAACCCCAGCTATGGTTAGTGAAATGAGAATAGGATACCTCTGTGGATTGAATAAAGGGTTGGGTTCACAAACTTCCGCTACTAATTACGAAAAGAAGGTTCCTGAGTATGATAAGAAATACCTGAGAAGGCCAGAGGGACACATTGGCCAAAACATTGTACAAGTAACAATAAAGATGAGGACAATAATCCAAATAATACTAATAACGGACATTATTTGAATGAGTTCTGAGTGAATAGATAGTGAACTTTGAAATATCCCATCATATAGGTAAAGAATACCTGGGTAATTTGGTAGACAAAGAGTTAAAAGGAACTGGAGTGACCCCGTAATTGCTTCTGACTGTCTCCACACCTTTAATCATGATTTGAACTACTCATGGCTTCATGGTCAGTTCTCTAACCATCAAGCAATACCTAAGCACCATCTTTAGTGCTTATATAAGATAAAAAATTTTGCCTCTATTGTAGACATCAGAACTTTGAAATATCCAATTATAACAGGTAAAAAAATACCTGGGAAATTTGGTAGACAAAGTATTATTAAAGGAACTGGAATGACTCCTTAATTCCTTTCGACTGATTTGTTTGTTTTGTTTTATGGCATATCAATCTCTGTGGGTCATTTAATGCCGACAAAGTTTTGAAATAAATTAATTCTTGATGGGTACTCAATCATTTTTATAAACTCATTTTTTCTATTTAATTAATAGATGAACCCTAACAGGTATTACCACTCAAAGTCAAAGTGGACCTGGGAGTAATGGTGATGGACAGGTACTCCACATGCCCTGAGCTCTAGAAGTATAAAAATTATAAAATCTATAAGTCATATATAATTTTTAGAAGAGCTATGTGGAGTGTTTGTTTTATTTTACAGCATATGCAACCTCGGTGGGTCATTTAATGCCGATAAAGTTTCGAAATAAATTTGCCCTGAGCTCTAGAAGTATAAAAATTATAAAATCTATAAGTCATATATAATTTTTAGAAGATCTATGTGAGTGTTTGTTTGTTTTATTTTACAGCATATCAACCTCGGTGGGTCATTTAATGCCGATAAAGTTTCGAAATAAATTTATTCGTGACGGATGCTCAATCTTTTTTTTATACACACATTGGTAATTTATGAGGAAGTGCATCCCAGTCCCCTGCCTCCGAAATTGCTGCCCGGTGAATTTTAAAATAACGACCCCAAGCTTCTGCAAGTTTCATTGTGTTAAATATAGGCGGGAGGTAAATTTCACGGGGTAAAAATAGGTGTTACCTATTGTTTATCTTTCTATCTATCTCAGTCTATTCAAAACTATCCATCTTCATATCTATCTATCTATCAAATACTAAGATTTTCTTTTATTACGATAAATAAACAAGAATTACGATAAATAAACCAGAATTACGACAAATTACGATAAATAAACATGAATTACGACAAATAAACACGAATTACGACAAATTACGATAAATAAACACGAATTACGACAAATTTCTATAAATAAACAAGAATTAAGACAAAAAGAGAAACCCCCCCCCTCAAAAAAAAAATACATTTAATGCCCTAAGTTGGTTGTTTTCTTGTAACATGGATGTGGCGCCGAAGCTTGGGGTCATTATTTTAAAATTCACCGGGCAGCAATTTCGGAGGCAGGGGACCGGGACGCACTTCCTCATAAATTACCCACACATTTTTCCTATTTATCTCATAGATGGGTTGGGTTTGGTTTGGTTTGGTACTCAATCTTTTTATAAACACATTTCTTTCTATTTAACCCATAGATGGGACCCTAACATGTACTACCACTGCCCTAATCATGATTTGAACTACTCATGGCTTCATGGTCAGTTCTCTAACCATCAAGCAATACCTAAGCACTGTTTTTAGTGCTTATCTTATTATAATGGAGATTGTGTGTTTTTCTGTCTGTAACCGAAACTATATTTCTACTCAAGTCACAATTCCTTTAGTTATTTACATCATATTCTCCATGATTTTATTTTTATTAATAAAATTGTTTTACATTACTTACACTGTTGACCATATCTACATACTAATAACATGCAATTGTATTTATATATACAACAAATAGCGGATTACAGTGTGAATGGGAAGGCTAATTTGCATATTGATCTTAAAAATTGATGTTAATAAATATATGCTTAGTATTATTGATTTCTAATTGTTTGGTTTTATCTTATTGAATATGAGCAAAAATCTCTTCAATAAATCTTAAAAGAAATCCCTTAACAAGAAGAAATAACTGTAATATTATTCTTTACTTCCTATTTTAACTAAACAGTTTAATTAGGAAAATTTACCAATGAAAGACGGGAGTAACGGAAAATGATGGAAGAGTTAGTTTCAAAGTTGTTCTATTTTTCAATCATACCCCCTCTGTTCAAAATCTTTTTTATCTGCATTCTTATTCAGTTTCATTAGCCTTTCTAATTTAATATGATATTTTATTATAAAATTTAACTAAATTACTTGCACCCGGAGGGTGCATATATTTGCTAGTAATAATAATAAAGCAAGATAGTTATGGATAGATTTTAAGAAGATATCTAACCAACTCACCATGAGTTGTGATTCAACCACCCCACCTCCTCACATGTGAGTAGGGACAAAAAAAAATTCAATTGACAAGACAGTTTGTCAAGCAAGAGAGAACATTTAACCTGAAGGATTCCAGTCAGGATGTTGTCATATCTTCAGGTTAGTGACAGTTCACTTACTATTGACAGGTATATATATATATATATATATATATATATATATATATATGATTGATATGATGACACAGTTTCTTTAGACCGCATCTCTTGGCTGTTGTAGTGAGTCATGTAGAAACAGAAACCAGTCTGACTCGAAGACAACTAATGTTTGGTTAAGCTTGTTTTGTTTTACGACTGTTCAAAATCTTTTTATCTACATTCTTATTCAGTTTCATTAGCCTTTCTAATTTAATATCATATTTTATTATAAAATTTAACTAAAATACTTGCACCCGGAGGGTGCATATATTTGCTATTATATATATATATATATATATATATATATATTATATATATATATATATATATATATTTGCTAGTTAAAGATCTTATTATAATGGAGATTGTGGGTTTGTCTGTCTGTAACCGAAACTATATTACTATACAAGTCACAATTCCCTTTGTTATTTACACACATTCTCCATGATTTTATTTTTTATTTAAACCTCAATTATTAGTAAAATTGTTTTACCTCATTAAGACTGTTAACAATATCTACATACTAATAACATGCAATTATATTTATATATTCAACGAAATAGCAGTTTACAGTGTGAATGGGAAGGCTAATTTGCATATTGATCTTAAAAATTTGATTTTAATAAATATATGCTTAGTATTATTGATTTCTAATTGTTTGGTTTTATCTTAATGAATATGAGCAAAAATCTCGGGGATAAATCTTAATAGAAATCTATTAACATAAAGAAATAACTGTAATTTTATTATTTTCTTCCTATTTTAACTAAATAGTTAAATTAGGGAAATTTACTACTGAAAGACGGGAGTAAGGGAAAATGGTGGAACAGTTAGTTTCAAAGTTGTTCTATTTTCCGATTATACCCCCTCTGTTCCAAATATTTTTATCTGAATTCTTATTCAGTTTCATTAGCCTTTCTAATTTAACATGATATTTTATTATATTAAAACTTAAATACTTGCACCCGGAGGGTGCATATATTTGCTAGTAAAAGATAAAGATAATAAAGGTATTTGCCTCATATGCCACAATAGGCATCATAACACGATGATAATATCTAACAATACTTGAAGTATTTATAGATTTAACCTTTTGTGTACTTTACAATCTAATGCTAATTTCCAAAAATCACTATCTTGGGGGGAGCCAAAAAAAAAATTCATTCATATATGCTAAAAATATGTATCTAGGTTTAAAAGAATCTTAGTCTTTTCTCGCACTATATTTCAAGCAATACCAAAGCACTGTCTTTAGTGCTTATTTTATTATAATGGAGATTGTGTGCTTTTCTGTCTGTAACCGAAACTATATCATTACTTAAGTCACAATTCCCTTTGTTATTTACGTCACATTCTCCATGATTTTATTTTTATCTAAACCTCAATTTCTAATAAAATTGTATTACATTATTAATACTGTTCATCATATCTACAAATGAATAATATGCAATTGTATTTATATATACACTAAAATAGCATTTTACAGTGTGAACAGAAAGGCTAATTTGCATATTGAAATTAAAAAATTGATTTTAATAAATATATGCTTAGTATTATTGATTTTTAATCGTATGGTTTTATCTTAATGGATATGATCAAAAATCTCTTCAATAAATCTTAAAAGAAATCGATTAACGAGAAGAAATAATTCTGATTTTATTCTTTACTTCCTATTTTAACTAAGTTATTAAATTAGGAAAATTTAGTAATGAAAGACGAGAGTGATAGAAGTGAAAGTTTCAGTTGTTCTATTTTTCGATTATACACCCCTTTGTTTCAAATCATTTTATCTGCATTCTTATTTAGTTTCATTAGCCTTTCTAATTTAATATATTTTATTACATTAAAACTTAAATACTTGCACCCGGAGGGTGCATATATTTGCTAGTAAAAGATAAAGATAATAAAGGTATTTGCCTCATTTGCCACAATAGGCATCATAACACGATGATAATATCTAACAATACTTGAAGTATTTATAGATTTAACCTTTTGTGTACTTTACAATCTAATGCTAATTTCCAAAAATCACTATCTTGGGGGAAGCCAAAAAAAAATTCATTCATATATGCTAAAAATATGTATCTAGGTTTAAAAGAATCTTAAGTCTTTTCTCGCACTGATTTTTAAAGTAGAAAATGTAAACTGACTTTGGATACAAAATAGTAGGTGTGTGTGCAAATTTTCCAGCACTATTTTTTTTTCTTTTTCTAACTGGAGACAAAATATAATATAATTTTTATTTATAGTTTATGTAGGTATCTATGTATGCATATTCATTTATTGTTATATATATATATATATATATATATATATATATATATATATATATATATAAAAGAAGAAGGTCCGCAAAATGTATCGTTCTCAGAAAAAAAATGTTTTATTCTTTTAATATCACATACGCAACACGTGTTTCAGATATTCTGGTATCTTCTTCAGGCTTTGATCAATACATATATTGATATATATATATATATATATATATACACACACATATGTGAAAATAAAATGGAAATTAATCAGACAGTATGAATAAGATATAATGAAAAAACAAAAGATGTTTACAACTGAAATAGGCTCATCAGGAGAGAAAGTGTGCAAACCGTTTCGGGGACAAATCTCTTGACGGGCCGAGTGTTGCTTTTTAAACCGTCGAGAGATTTGGCCCCGAAACGGTTTGCACACTTTCTCTCCTGATGAGCCTATTTCAGTTGTAAACATCTTTTGTTTTTTTCATTATATCTTATTCATATACACATATATATATATATATATATATATATATATATATATATATATATATACATAGGTTGTGCGTGTTTCTGTAATTTTTCTGTTATTTGTGTATTTTTTATAAAATATTACATTTTTTTTATAAAATATTACATTTTCTCCCGTTGGAACCAGAACAACATTTATATATATATATATATATATATATATATATATATTATAGGAGCCAGGTTAGCTCAGTCGGTAGAGCGCTCAGCTAGAAACCACAAGGTTCCTAGTTTGATACTGGTCCTCACCAACTCAGCTGATGGTAGGTGTGGCACAAAAACAATCTCCTTCGTCTAGTGAAAAGGGGATAGACTCGCTCGCTGATTGGCTGATACCGACTTTAGGCCATCCCAACGACTCATATGTATATATTTATGAATTACAAAAAAAATAATGCTGGAAACTTTTGCAAAAAAATTACAAAAAAAATTATGCTGGAAACTTTTGCAAAATAATGCTGAAAACTTTTGCAAAAGAATTACAAAAAAAATTATGCTGGAAACTTTTGCAAAATAATGCTGGAAACTTTTGCAAAAAAATTACAAAAAAAATAATGCTGGAAACTTTTGCAAACCAGGTTAGCTCAGTCGGTAGAGCGTTTGGCTAGAAACCACAAGGTTCCTAGTTCGTTACTGGCCTTCGCCAACTCAGCGTATGAGTAGCACAGGGATCTGTGCGGTAAAGTAAGGAGCTGATGGTAGGTGTGGCACAAAAACAATCTCCTTCGTCTAGTGAAAAGATTGCTGATTGGCTGATACCGACTTTAGGGCATCCCAACGACTCATATGTATATATTTATGAATTACAAAAAAACAATGCTGGAAACTTTTGCAAACCCCTAATATCTTGTTTACAATTTTAACAACTTCCGTACCTCTAAGGAATCTGAAATTGTGTGCATGGTGTGAAGAACCACAATCACATTTCATTATCTTTCAACAGAGATATTCTTTTTTTTTTCTAAAGTAACACTTGGGTAGAATTGCAACGAGTGAATATGCACACAGCTGATCATCATCAATTTAGGTAATTGTAGTACCATTTTAAACATTTTTTTTTACTTTTTAGAAAGAAAAAAAATGAAATCTGCACAACACATGCCCTCTAGATTTACTGAAGATATGAAGTCACAACTGTTACTTTTGCACCTAATTGAAATCAACCTTGACTCATTTTCTATCAACATAACCATATTTGAGATGTTTAACATTGGGAAAGAAGTTTATTTTGAAACAAGGAAAAAATTAGAAAAAAAAAAAAAAAAAAAAAAAAATATATTTTTTTAAGTTTTTAAAAATTTTTGTTAAAAAAATTAGTAAAAGACAGAAAAGAAAACAAGTGAAAAAAAATTTTTTTTTTAAATCGAGAAAAAAAAAAATGTTTATTAAAAAAAAAATTTTTTTTTTTAAAAAAGGAGAAAAAAGTAAGCAAAAGAAAAAAAAAAAAAGAAAAAATAAGCAAATGAAAAAATAAGAAAAAGAAAAAATATGAAAAAATAAGAAAGAGAAAAAGAAAAAAGAAAAAGAAAGAAAAAAATGAGAATATATTTTTTAATTTTTAAGAATTTATTTGTTAATAAAAGGGAAGAAAGAAAAACAAAAAAATAAAACAAAAAGAAAAAACAAAAAAAAGAAAGAAAAAAAAGAAAAAGAAAAAAAAAGAAGAAAAAAAGAAGAAGAAAAGAAAAAAGAAAAAAATTTAAGAATATTTTCTTAATTTTTGAGAGATTATTTTGTTGCTATTCAATGCATCTGATTTTTACCATTTCAATTATTGGCACCGCGTCTTTTCTGTCAAATCCCAAAGAAGATTGATCTAGTGTTTTTTTCTGCCTTGATTGTATTCCAACGCTCTCCGTGCGCACAACTACCATTGTTTCCGGATATATAATCTGATCCAGATTGTTGATAAGATTAGCGAGTGACATGGATTCAATGGATTGCATTTAGAAACAGCAAAAGCCAACATTTATAATGACAGTGGGGATTTTTACCCCCCCCCCCACGTTTTTCGTGAAAGCTTCTTGAAAATGGTTTGCAGTAAATGCATATATTTTAGTTATAACAGGTTTATTGACACTTGGAGATAATTTCAAATTTTATGGTCCTCTCTTCATAATATGTAATACAAAAGAAAGAAATATAAAAATGTTTATAAATTTAATAAAGTATCAATTTGAAAAAGAACAAAAAAAAAATACTACAATTGCGCAGTGGATATAGGTGTTGTTAGAATACAGTTCTAAGTGACAGTTATCTCTAGGCTGCAGGTTCAATCCTGGTTAAGGACAACAGTAACAGAATAATTAACACAGCTTAACACTTGTACCCAGTCATGTTTAATGGAATGAGAACAGGATACCCCATGGATTGAATAAAGGGTTGGGTCCCCGAGTTCAAAAAGAAGGTTCCAGAGTTCAAAAAGAAGGTTCCTGAAGAAGGCAGGAGTGCACATCGGCCGAAATGTTGTACAGATAACAATAAAGATGAGGATAATAATTCAAATAATCCAAATTATCAAGCCTCATCTCAAAAGTTCAGAAAAATTTACAGTGTCATTAATTGTTTTATTTTCATATGGTGATAGTAAATGTGTATATATATTTACTGTGTCATTAATTGTTTTATTTTTGTAGTTTCCTCCAGACATACATACACACAAACTGTTCTTTATATATGTATAGATGGCTTCCTTACAATTAAATAAACACATCTTTACAATTCAGGGTATGCTAAGTGGAGTGTTACTACTCTAATAGTTAATAAGAACGAGAACGAGAAAGTGTAGGTGTGTGGGGTGGGGGTTGGTGGGTTTGATAAACATCTTGTCTGACTAATTCAAAAAGCATTTGAAAATTATTCAATAAATTCTGATCTCAGATTAAAATATTTTCAAAAAAAAAAAAAAAAAAAAAAAAAAAAAATCTATTTTATAATTTAATAGTCTTGAATTTGGAGTTTTTCTTCTCCTAGACTGGTTGCCAAACCTAGGTTAAAGAGCCCAGTCTTCCCTACTATTTACCCATAGCTGGAGGGAGATTAGTTTGATTCATACCTTTTTGGGGTTTTTTTGTCCAATACTGTAGATAGATATGAATGAACATAGATATAAACAGACTGAGTGAGATATTCAAAATATGTAAACCTTTATTCAAACAATAAATATTCTATTATGTATTTAGAATGTATTTGTAAATTTGACTTTGTGGGGAAACTAAGAGGGTTTGTTTTTTTGTTTTTTGTGTTTTGTTTTTTTTATTTTATCTTTTTTTTTAAATAAGTGCTATTGAGAAATCTAAACCTTAATTAACTGCGGACTATTTTATAATCAAGCTAAGTCAATGTATATAATCAAAGTACACGTAAGAACGAGAAAGTGTAGGTTTGGGGTGAGGGGTGGGATTTGGTAAACATCTCGTCTGATTAATTCAGAAAGCATTTGAAAATTATTCAATAAATTCTGATCTCAGATTAAAATATTTTCAGCAACAACAACAACAACAAAAAAAAAAAAAAAAGAGAAAGAAAAAAATCTATTTTACCATTTTTAAAAAAATATTGGCAAGGAAAATTTTTAATTTTCAAATGTCAACATGCACAAAGAGAAAATGATAAATAGTTTGGTTAACTGGCGCCAAAAGTTTCAAAAATTTAAATGGTACATCATCAAATATCGTGTGATGATGGATTTTTTTTTTGTTAAGACATTTATTTACCCAACCCATCCATGAAGAACATATTTATTTAGCTAACTACTCCACCAAAAGCTTATGTCAATTGATCGAATTAAAGAAAATGGCAAGCCTCTGAAATTATACATTGGTAGTAATATCTCCTCACTGAAAGGAATGTCTATATACAAAAAGTATAGACTGCTATTGAATCCCTCCACCAAGAACGTATGTATTTACCCAACCCCTCCACCAAGAGCGTATGTCAATTGATCAAATTAAAGAAAATGGCAAGGTTCTGAAATCAATAGACCAGTTCACATACATAGGTAGCAATATCTCATCAACTGAAAAAGATGTTAATATACGAAAGGTATGGACTACTACTGAGAGGTTATTAACCTTATGGAACCAAGAGCATATGGATGTACACAACTCTGGTCTGATGATCGCATAGGCAAGAACCTATCAGTAACCAGGTGTTGAGCAAGGCAAAGTTAATAAATATATATATATAATATATATATATATATATATATATATATATATATATATATATATATAGAGAGAGAGAGAGAGAGAGAGAGAGATAGAAAGAGAGAAAGAAATATTTGTCTATCTGCCACTCTCTCTCTCTCTCTCTCTCTCTCTCTATGATTGATTTCCGAACCTTGCCATTTTCTTGAATTTGATCAATTGACATAAGCTCTTGGTGGAGGGGTTGGGTAAATACATACGTTCTTGGTGGAGGGATTCAATAGCAATCTATACTTTTTGTATATAGACATCCCTTTCAGTAGAGGAGATATTACTATCTATGTATAATTTCAGAGGCTTGCCATTTTCTTGAATTTGATCAATTGACATAAGGGTTAGGTAAATACATACGTTCTTGGTGGAGGGATTCAATAGCAATCTATACTTTTTGTATATAGACATCCCTTTCAGCAGAGGAGATATTGCTACCTATGTATAATTTCAAGAGGCTTGCCATTTTCTTTAATTTGATCAATTGACATAGAAAAAATATGACAGGATTATTTACATAATTGGGTTTTCACCAACGAAGGGGAAGTGCATTTGCATAGTTGCAATATCAGTGTCAACAACCAAAAATCACACTTGTTCCTTCCACAACTCAGACACCAGCATTCACCAAGAGATTAAAAGTATCTTTTTAAAAAAGTACCCAAAATAGATTAAAAAAAAAAAAAAAAAAAAAAAAAAAAAAAATAAAAATTAAAAGGTCAGCCTGCAAAAGTCAACATTTCTAGGATAGTTGCATATTCCTCATATGCAAAGGCATGCTAGCTTAAATCCGTTAATATAAAAAAAAAAAATTTAAAAAAAAAAAAAAAAAAAAAAAGAAAAAAAAAAAAAAAAGAAGTTGTATTTGAACAAGAAACTTGTCAGTAAATCTGATATTCCACACCCTGGTGCCTCACAGTCAGAGTTAGAAAAATAAATATAAATAAATATAGAGACAAACAAATAAACAGGCATTCTTCTCTGCCTTGGTATTTTGAATTGTCAAGGCAACGGCTTTGATGTAAAAAAAAAAAAAAAAAAAAAAAAAAAAAAAAAATGATTCAAGCCAACAAACTATAAACATTGCTTTATGATCAGGCAGTTATATAAAAAAAAAAAAAAAATAAAAAAAGAAAAAAAAAAAAAAAAGATTATAATCTTGCATTTGATTCTGATTATCAAACTCATAATTACTTATATAGGTTGTATTCAAAAGAAATAGAAAGTTTTAAAAAATTAATAAAAAAAAAAAAATTTTGTTATAGAGTACAATACATTAAAACGTGTGGTTGTTACCATTGGTTTCAAAGCAGTATGTTAGTCGCATATCATCAAGACAAGACACATCCTCATGATGATATGTGGCTAACACACAGCTTTGAAACCAATAGTAACAATTGCACCTTAAATGTATTTGATGTAAAAAGAAAAAAATGATTCAAGCCAACAAACTATAAACATTGCTTTATGATCAGGCAGTTATATAAAAAAAAAAAAATTAAAAAAGAGATTATAATCTTGCATTTGATTCTAATTATCAAACACATAATTACTTATATAGGTTGTATTCAAAAGAAATAGAAAGTTTTTAAAAATTAATAAAAAAAAAAAAAAAAAAAAAGTTATAGAGTACAATACATTAAAGTTGTGGTTGTTACCATTGGTTTCAAAGCAGTATGTTAGCTGCTTATCATCAAGACAAGGCGCATTCTCGTGATGATAAGTGGCTAACACACAGCTCTGAAACCAATAGTAACAATTGCACCTTAAATGTATTTTATGTATTCTACTCTATAACAAATAAATACAGCTCTTACACCCGCAATCAAACACTTCATTTTCAATTTTCCAATTATAAAAAAAAAAGAAAAGTTGTGTTTGAACAAGAAACTTCTCAGTAAATCTGATATTCCCCACCCTGGTGCCTTACAGTCAGAGTTAATAAATAAATAAATAGATATAAATAAATATAGAGACAAACAAATAAACAGGCATTCTTCTCTGCCTTGGTATTTTGAATTGTCAAGGCAACAACTTTGATGTAAAAAATAAAAAAATCAATTTGTTTTTTATAGAGTACAATACATTAAAGTTGTGGTTGTTACCATCAGTTTCAAAGCAGTATGTTAGCCGCTTATCATCAAGACAAGGCGCATTCTCGTGATGATAAGTGGCTAACACACGGCTTTGAAACCAATAGTAACAATTGCACCATAAATGTATTGTACTCTATAACAAATAAATACAGACCTAAGAGCTGTATTTATTTGTTATATTCTCCAATAATAAAAAAAAAATAACTAAATATATATATCTTTGAAAGGAAGGAAAAACTCAACACTGTTATTCCATAATAAATTTATTTCGACCAAAATTGGGGCCTTTATAAATCTAAGTTGATTTAACAAACTTAGATTTATAAAAGGTCCCAATTTTGGTCGAAATAAATTTATTATGGAATAACAGTGTTGAGAGTTTTCCTTCCTTTCAAAGATGAATATTGCTCTGCATATAATCTAAAAAGATTATTATACATTGAGCTCTTTGTAGTGATTCAAAGATTCACTGTATTTATACATACTGGATCATACAATAATAATACAGTGTGGTGTGTCTTAGATATCACATATAGAATCATCCCTTACTACCAAGTTTTGGATACCTTTATATATATATCTTATTATAATGGAGATTGTGGGTTTGTATATCTGTAACCGAAACTATATTCCTACTCAAGTCACAATTCCCTTTGTTATTTACATCACATTCTCCACGATTTTATTTTTATTTAAACCTCAATTATTAATAAAATTGTTTTACATCATTAAGTCTGTTGACCATATCTACATATTAATAACATGCAATTGTATTTATATATACAACAAAATAGCGGTTTACAGTGTGAACGGAAAGGCTAATCTGCATATTGATATTTAAAATTTGATTTTAATAAATATGTGCTTAGTATTATTGATTTCTAATTGTTTGGTTTTATCTTATTGAATATGAGCAAAAATCTCGGGGATAAATCTTAAAAGAAATCCATTAACAAGAAGAAATAACTGTAATATTATTCTTTACTTCCTATTTTAACTAAATAGTTAAATTAGGAACATTTACCAATGAAAGACGGTAGTAAGAGAAAATGATGGAAGAGTTAGTTTCAAAGCTGTTCTATTTTTCGATCATACCCCCTCTGTTCCAAATCTTTTTATTATGAATTCTTATTCAGTTTCATTAGCCTTTCTAATTTAACATGATATTTTATTATATTAAAACTTAAATACTTGCACCCGGAGGGTGCATATATTTGCCAGTATATATAAGGTATCCAGACAATTTTCATATTATCAATCAAAGCCTGAAGAAGATACCAGAAGATCTGAAACACGTGTTGCATATGTAAAACAAAAAGAATTTTTAAAAAATTTTCTGAAAACAAAATACATTTTGCGGACCATCTTTTTTTATAAAATATTGAATTTTCTCCCATTGGAACCAGAACAACATTTTATATATATATATATATATATATATATATATATATATATATATATATGTGTGTGTGTGTGTGTGTGTGTGTGTTTAGTTTCTTTGCAGACTGTACTTAAGAACAGTAACAATTATATACAGTACAAAAACATTATTTTTAAACAGGTAGACACTTAGTTGCAATAATAATAAAACAATGAATAATAAAAACAAATAAAAGCTTTGTGAGACTTTAAAGAAATCACTTGTAAATGCAGCAGCTCTACTTTACACTATCTTACATCCATTGTTAAAAGACGTTCTTATAAACAAGTGGCAAAAAATCACATTATGTCAAGGAAGGCGACTCTTATACTGTTGTGTCCACATCAGCAATATTTTATGACTTTGTTTGTTTTATTTCTGTCGATGGGGGTGTGGCATTCGACAAAATAAAAATAAAAATAAAAAAAAGTAGGTGTAACAAAAGAGAACATTAACAATTTTGTCATTGTACACAAAAAAAAACTTGTTCACATTAAAAATCTATTATTTCAGGTTGGATGTCAACTAACACAATTAAAATAACAAACAAACCTTTTCATAATTGTTAACAAAAATATGGCGTACAAGCCAATTTGTCAAAGGGAAGACAGACAGACAATCTTTCTTTTATATATAAGTTAGCGTAGCACGGACATTACTCTATCCATGAGTACTGTTTACTTATAGATATAGCACCCATATTATATATAAGCAATAAAACGAAAAAATCTTTTCATAACTGTTAACAAAAAGATGTCAAAGGGGGGACAGACAATCTTTCTTTTATATATAAGTTAGGGTAATACGGACATTACTCTATCCATGATATTGAATACTGTTTACTTATATTGCTGTATCAATGATATTGAGTACTGTTTACTTATGGATATAGTACCCATATTATATATATAAACAATAAAAAACAAAAATCTTTTCATAATTGTTAACAAAAAGATGATGTACAAGCCAATTTGTCAAAGAGAGAACAGACAAACAATCTTTCTTTTATATATAAGTTAGCATAGCACGGACATTGCTGTATCAATGGTATTGAGTACTGTTTACTTATAGATATAGCACCTATCTCAGTCAGTAGAGAACATGCCTAGGAATCACAAGGTTCCTGGTTCAATACTGGCCATCGCCAATTCAGTGTATGAGTAGCATGGGGATCTATGCGGTAAAGTGAGGCGCCGATGATAGGTGTAGCGCTCCACCTAAGACACAAAAACTGAAATGAAAAGGGGATAGACTCCCTCGCTGTCTGGCTAATACCGACACTTGGGCACCTCGTCGACTTTTTTTTTACATATATAGTTAAACAATAAAAAAATAAACAAACCTTTTTATAATTGTTAACAAAAAGATGGCGTACAAGCCAATTTGTCAAAGAGAGAACAGACAGACAATCTTTCTTTTATATATAAGTTAGCATTGCATGGACATTACTCTATCCATGATATTAAGTACTGTTTACTTATAGATATAGCACCCATATTATATATTATATTTAAACAATAAAACGAAACTAATCTTTTCATAATTGTTAACGAAAAGATGGTCTACAAATCAATTTGTCAAAGAGAGGACAGACAGACAGACAATCTTTCTTTTATATATAAGTTGGGGTAACACAGACATTACTCTATCCATGATATTGAGTACTGTTTACTCATAGATATAGTACCCATATTATATATTATATTTAAACAATAAAAACACATACCTTTTCATAATTGTTAACAAAAAGATGATGTACAAGCCAATTTGTCAAAGGGAAGACAGACAATCTTTCTTTTATATATAAGTTAGCATAGCGCGGACATTGCTGTATCAATGATATTGAGTACTGTTTACTTATAGATATAGCACCCATATTATATATTATATTTAAACAATTCAAGGTTGGTTGGTTGGATTTTATGGCATGTCAACACTTGTTGGGTTATTTTATGCCAAAGACATTTTCTAGTTTTGGTTACAGACATACATCAAATCCCCATTATAATAAGATTCAATGACAGCTAAACAAAAATCAAAAGTTTTATATAGACAATGTTTGACCCAATAAAAAATGTTATGAGTGCCAATTATTATTTATATGTAAAATGCAATTCTAATGGTATTCTCTCGTGTGCTATTCTGCATTTGTACCGATCCTACTTGTGATGTGATATAAATTCAATGAAAACTAAACACGAATCAAGAGTTTTATAGAGACAATGTTTGACCCAATAAAAAATGTTATGAGTGTCAATTATTATTTATATGTAAAATGCAATTCTAACTTTAAATATACGCTCCTACATTTGGGGCGCTGGTGATTGTCGTCAGTGATGTAATCTGCAGGGTTCATTGGGAAGTTTCGGGTCTTCCAACATCAGACTTCCCTCGCCCTGCTGACCCTATCAGAGGTGATCAAACTCTGGTACAACCACCAACAATAGCCGCTAAAAGACTTTTGACAATGAAAAAAAAAAAAAAAAGAAAAAAAAAATTTTCTTGGACGGTTATAGAACTCTAACCCATTCAAATACAAAGCACCGCGCATCTGATTGGTTGTATTATCGCTATTCTGCATTTGTACCGATCCTACTTGTGATGTGATATAAATTCAATGAAAACTAAACACAAATCAAGAGTTTTATATAGACAATGTTTGACTCAATAAAAAATGTTATGATTCAAAGTCGAAACAAAGTCCAGTTATTTAGGGAAGTAGATTCACATGGCTGATTCCCAAAGAGAATGTAGGGTCAAGTCTATGTAACAAATTGTAAAGACTTCTGATCAGCCAAGCGAATCGGCTAACAATGGCTAAGGTGCCCTAAATGCCAATTGAGCAAATAGTATATTGATAAACAGCTTCCTATTGGACAGGATTAAACTACCACGTTGATAGTGATTACTAACAATGGCTTTAAACTTTCATTTAGGTTGAGTTTGGTTTGTTTTGTTTTATGGTAAATCAATCTCAGTGGGTCATTTAATGCCGATAAAGTTTTGAAATAAATCAATTCTTAATTGATAATACAATTTTTTTATAAATACATTTTTCTATTTAACCCATAGATGGGACCCTAACAGGTACTACCACTCCGGGTCAGAGTGGACCAGGGAGCAAAGGTGATGAAGGGGTGCTCCACATTCCCCAAACCTCCAAAACTGGAACCTCACCATCAGATAGAGTTTAACGTCATTCCCAGGACATGTAGACTCGCAGCCACCTCCTTCTAGCACCCATATGATAAAAAGGGCTTGGGGCTTCACGTTGATAGTGATTACTAACAATGGCTTTGATCTTTCATTTACGTTGACTGCAATTTTTTTTTTACAAAGTTATTGGATTTTAATTAAAAAAAAAAAAACAAAAAAAACAAAGATTGTGAGTTTGGGTCAAGGTTAGTTGGATTTTATGGCATGTCAACTCTTGTTGGGCTATTTTAAGCTGAAGATTATTTTATTCATTTGTGGATAATATTAAATTTTTCCCCCTATTTTCCTATTTAGCACATATATATATAATAAAAAGGGGTTAGGGGGTTGCCATAAGGCTAAAGGGTTAGGATTAAACTACCACGTTGATAGTGATTACTAACAATGGCTTTAAACTTTCATTTAGGTTGAATGCAATTTTTTTTTTTTTTTTTTTTTTTTTTTTTTACAAAATTATTGGATTCTAATTAAAAAAAAAAAAAAAAAAAAAAAACAAAGATTGTGAGTTTGGGTCAAAGTTAGTTGGTTGATTGGATTTTATGGCATGTCAATTCTTGTTGGGTTATTTTAAGCTGATGATTATTTTAATCATTCTGGATAATATCAAATTCTTCCCCCTATTTTCCTATTTAGCACATATATATAATAAAAAGGGGTTAGGGGGGTTGCCATAAGGCTAAAGGGTTAGGATTAAACTACCACGTTGATAGTGATTACTAACAATGGCTTTAAACTTTCATTTAGGTTGAATTCAAATTTTTCATAAAAGACCAAGTTATTGGATTCTAATTTAAAAAAAGAAAAAGATTCTAAGTTCAGGTCAAGGTTAGTTGGTTGATTGGATTTTATGGCATGTCAACTCTTGTTGGGCTATTTTAAGCTGAAGATTATTTTATTAATTCTGGATAATATTAAATTTTTCCCCCTATTTTTCCATTTAGCACATATATATAATAAAAAGGGGTTAGGGGGTTGCCAAAAGGCTAAAGGGTTAGGATTAAACTACCACGTTGATAGTGATTACTAACAATGGCTTTAAACTTTCATTTAGGTTGAATTCAAATTTTTCATAAAAGACCAAGTTATTGGATTCTAATTTAAAAAAAGAAAAAAAAAAGATTCTAAGTTCAGGTCAAGGTTAGTTGGTTGATTGGATTTTATGGCATGTCAACTCTTGTTGGGCTATTTTAAGCTGAAGATTATTTTATTTAAGTCTTTCCCCCTATTTTTCTATTTAGCACATATATAATAAAAAGGGGTTAGGGGGTTGCCATAAGGCATAAGGGTTAGGATTAAACTACCATGTTGATAGAGACATCTGACAATGCCTTGAAACTTTCCTTTACGTTGACTGCAAATTTTTAATAAAAGCCTAAGTTATTGGAATCTAATTAAAAAAAAAAGAAAAAGATTGTAAGTTCAGATCAAGGTTGGCTGGTTGATTGGATTTTATGGCATGTCAATACTTGTTGGGTTATTCTATGCTGAATACTTTTTGTTTTATTCATTCTTGATGAGTAGTCATTTTTTGGGGGATTATTTAGGTTATTCAGACTCTTGTTCCAATTTTTATTTTTAGATACACAATGTTTCGGTTGATGTGACCTCTGTCCTTCTTCAGGTGTTTCTTGTCGAACTCAAGAACATTCATGTCTCAAATAAAAAAATAAATAAATAAAAAAACTACAAAAAGATATTCAAAAGGATTTCTCATGGTGGCTCATTGCTATGCCTGGATACACAGGGAACACCTGAAGAAGGCTGGAGGATACAGCATCCGAAACATTATGTTTTTACATACCACAATAGAGATGAGAACAACTATTATATACATCAAGCCTCATCTAAAAAATTCAGACAAATAATAGTGAATGACACATTAAAAAAATAATAGCTCATAAGATATATATATAATATATATATATATATATATTCAGCATTTTCTTTCCTTTATTTTTCCTTTCAACATACCGTCAGATTCGCTTCCATTTTCAACTTATATATCCTAAGATATATAAGTAAGTAAAGTAAAGTCATTGGGGTGGTTTAAAGTCTGTATCAGCCAGACAGCGAGGGAGTCTATCACCTTTTCACTAGTGCTAGACCAAGGGCATTATTTTAGTGTCTGAGGTGGAGCGACACACCTACCATCAGCTCCTCACTTTACCGCACAGATCCCTGTGCTACTCATACACCGAGTTGGTGAGGGATGGTATTGAACCAGAAACCTTTTGATTTCTAGGCGGATGCTCTATTGATAGGGCCTACACATCAGTCAACTCAGTTCAAACAATTCTTCAAATTTGTTATTATTGTGCATTATGTTACCAAAATACTGCAAAACTTTTGATTCGCCTTAGTAGTCCAAAAAATTTATCAATTAACTCCAGAGAGTCTGTGATAATTCTAGAATTTATTTCATGAATCCTAAGACATCTAATTGTCTCAGTTTGAACAATTCTTCAAATTCTTATTATTGTTACCAAAATATACCTAATAGTCCAAAAATTTATCAATTAAATAACTCCAGAGAGTCTGTGATAATTCTAGATCTTATCTTATGAATTAAGATTCCTAAAACATCAGCAGTGTCAGTTTGAACAATTCTATCAATTATATAACTCCAGAGAGTCTGCGATAAATTCTAGAACATTTCATGAATTAAGATTCCTAAAACATCTAGTTGTTTAGTTTGAAACATTAGTTATTATTCTACCCTATGTTACTAAAATATTGCAAAACTTTTTGACTCACCATAGTAGTCCAAAATTTATCAATTATATAACTCCAGAGAGTCTGTGATAAATTCTAGAACATTTCATAAATTAAGATTCCTAAAACATCTAGTTGTTTTACTTTGAAGAATTCATTATTATTGTACCCTATGTTACTAAAATATTGCAAAACTTTTGACTCGCCATAGTAATCCAAAAAAATTATCAATTAAATAACTCCAGAGAGTCTATGATAAATTCTAAAACATTTCATGAATCCTAAGACATCTAATTGTCTCAATTTGAACAATTCTTCAAATTCTTATTATTGCTACCAAAATATTGCAAAACCTTTGACTCGCTTAGTAGTCCAAAGATTTATCAATTAAATAACTCCAGAGAGTCTGTGATAATTCTAGATCTTATCTTATGAATTAAGATTACTAAAACATCAGCAGTGTCAGTTTGAACAATTCTATCAATTATATAACTTAAGAGAGTCTGTGATAAATTCTAGAACATTTCATGAATTAAGATTCCTAAAACATCTAGTTGTTTTAGTTTGAAGAATTCGTTATTATTCTACCCTATGTTACTAAAATATTGCAAAACTTTTGACTCACCATAGTAGTCCAAAATTTATCAATTATATAACTCCAGAGAGTCTGTGATAAATTCTAGAACATTTCATGAATTAAGATTCCTAAAACATCTAGTTGTTTTAGTTTGAAGAATTCGTTATTATTCTACCCTATGTTACTAAAATATTGCAAAACTTTTGACTCACCATAGTAGTCCAAAATTTATCAATTATATAACTCCAGAGAGTCTGTGATAAATTCTAGAACATTTCATGAATTAAGATTCCTAAACATCTAGTTGTTTTAGTTTGAAGAATTCGTTATTATTCTACCCTATGTTACTAAAATATTGCAAAACTTTTGACTCACCATAGTAGTCCAAAATTTATCAATTATATAACTCCAGAGAGTCTGTGATAAATTCTAGAACATTTCATGAATTAAGATTCCTAAAACATCTAGTTGTTTTAGTTTGAAGAATTCGTTATTATTCTACCCTATGTTACTAAAACTAGCAAATATATGCACCCTCCGGGTGCAAGTATTTAAGTTTAATGTAATAAAATATTATATTAAATTAGAAAGGCTAAATAAGAATACCGATAAAAAGATTTGAAACAGAGGGAGTATAATAAAAAAATAGAACAACTGAAACTTACTCTTCCATCACTCTCGTCTTTCATTGTTATTTTTTCTAATTTAAGTATTTAGTTAAAAGAGGAAGTAATTAATAAAATGGCAGTTCTTTTTTCTTGTTAATTTAAGATTCATTGAAGAGATTTTTGATTATATTCATTAAAATAAAACCAAACAGTTAGAAATCAATAATACTAAGCACATATTTAATAAAATCACATTTTTAATATCAATATGCAAATTAGCCTTCCCGTTCACACTGTAAACCGCTATTTTGTTGTATATATAAATATAATTGCATGTTGTCAGTATGTAGACATGGTTAACAGTATTAATAATGTAAAGCAATTTTATTAATAATTGAGGTTTAAAAAAAATACAATCATGGAAAATGTGATGTCAATAACTAAGGGAATAATGATATGAGTAATAATATAGTTTCGGTTACAGACAGAAAAGCACACAATCTCCATTATAATAAGATATTGTAAAACTTTTGACTCGCCATAGTAATCCAAAAGTTTATCAATTAAATAACTCCAGAGAGTCTGTGATAAATTCTAGAACTTATTTTATGAATTAAGATTCCTAAAACATTAGTAGTCTAAGTTGAAACAATTCTTCAAATCCGTTATGTTGGTTAAGTTAAAACAACAGCCAAGTATGTGGAAAGTAATTCAGATGAGAGGGAGGTGCGCTAAAAATGCGTTTTATGAGAAAAAAATAAAATGAAAAGAACAAGAGCTTTATCAGGTATGTAAAAGAATTTTCTTTGTTTTTTTGTTTTTTTCTTTTCTTTTTGCACATCTTGATTGCATTACGCTATCAGGAAATGTGCGAAGTTGGAGAGAAAACATGGCTTTCTAATAGATGCATACAATCTTCTTCAATCAACCCATCATTTTCAAATATGTATTATATGAGCAAGGTTATCTGGCATTACCTGGGTGGAAATGATTTACTTAATCTTGATTAATGTTCTTACACCAATTGTAAGCATAGAATTTTACATGATATGTTCTTTGGAATGTTTATGCGTATTTATAAAGATTTGATAAAACTGGTGGTTATTGTTACAATAAGATCATTCCCAATGTATTCTTATAGTAAAATAAGATCATTCCCAATGTATTCTTATAGTAAAAATAAGATCATTCCCAATGTATTCTTATAGTAAAAATAAGATCATTCCCAATGTATTCTTATAGTAAAATAAGATCATTCCCAATGTATTCTTATAGTAAAAATAAGATCATTCCCAATGTATTCTTATAGTAAAAATAAGATCATTCCCAATGTATTCTTATAGTAAAAATAAGATCATTCCCAATGCATTCCTAGAGTAATAAAACCGTTTCCAATGCATTCCTAGAGTAATAAAACCGTTTCCAATGCATTCCTAGAGTAATAAAACCGTTTCCAATGCATTCCTAGAGTAATAAAAACCGTTTCCAATGCATTCCTATAGTAATAAAACCGTTTCCAATGCATTCCTATAGTAATAAAACCGTTTCCAATGCATTCCTATAGTAATAAAAAATGCATTCCCGTTTCCAATGCATTCCTATAATAAACCATTTCCAATGGACAGACAACTTTTACACACAATTATTATTGTCTCGAAAGAGGAGCCTACGGTGTAATGGTTATAGGAAATAGACAGGGCGACCCAAGTTGGTCTCATAGTTCTTCATAATAGAATGACATTAAGTTACATGAGTTAATAAAAGACTAACATGCAAAATTAAAAATGCATTGGAAACGGTTTTATTACTATAGGAATGCATTGGAAACTGTTTTATTACATTGGAAACGGTTTTATTACATTAGGGAAACGGTTTTATTACTATAGGAATGCATTGGAAACGTTTTATTACTATAGGAAATTGCATTGGAAACGGTTTTATTACTATAGGAATGCATTGGAAACGGTTTTATTACTATAGGAATGCATTGGAAACGGTTTTATTACTATAGGAATGCATTGGAAACGGTTTTATTACTATAGGAATGCATTTGGAAACGGTTTATTACTATAGGAATGCATTTTTTATTACTATAGGAATGCATTGGAAACATTGGAAACGGTTTTATTACAATAAAAATGCATTGGAAATTATTTTTACTATAAAAATGCATTGGAAATTATATTTTTACTATAGGAATGCATTGGGAATGATTTTATTGTAACAATAACCACCAGTTTTATCAAATCTTTATAAATACGCATAAGACATTCCAAAGAACATATGTAAAATTCTAACTATAATAAAACCAATGCATTCCTATAATAAAACCATTTCCAATGCATTTTTTATTAAAGAAAAAAACCCATTTCAATGCATTTTTTTAATAAAAAAAAAACAAACCCTTTCCAATACATTCCTATAATAAAACCATTCATTAAACCTGGTTTTGTTAAATCCAGTATGAAATACCATAAGTTTATGCTTGGTGTGAAAAACTTGCAAAAAAGATAAGAAAAATAATAATAATAATAATAATAATTGTTGCTTCCTTAACACCAGATTTAACTGGTGGTTTTTCTCTGGGGTTTGAGTGACAGCAAGTCTCTTAAAGTCTCCAGGATTCTTCAAAATCAAAATACACATTAAGCCACATCTCAAAATTTCCAACAAATAATATTAATTCGTAAGTTCTTCATTTGGCATGAAATCTTAGGAATTCTATTAATTCTGTCTCTACAGAGGATCCTTTTGCATGTTAGTCTTTTATTAACTCATGTAACTTAATGTCATAACCTATTCTAATGTGAAACCGTGAGACCAATTGTAATTGGTGTTGGAATGTCCCAAGAAATGAGAAAAAAGACTAAGGAACTGGAAATCAGAGGAAGAATTGAGACCATCTAGACAACAGCATTGTTAAGATCGCCAAGAATGCTCAGAACAGTCCTAAAGATCTGAGGAGACTTGTCACTCAGACTCCATTGAAATATATAGTTTATATTTTGTGAAAAACTTGCAAAGAGATAAGAAAATAATAATAATTGTTGCTTCCTTTAGAGTTAACTGGTGGTTTTTCTCAAGCAAGTCTCTTCAAGTCTCCAGGATTCTTCAAAATCAAAATACACATTAAGCCCACATCTCAAAAATTCCAACAAATAATATTAATTCGTAAGTTCTTCATTTGGCATGAAATCTTAGGAATTCTATTAATTCTGTCTCTACAGAGGATCCTTTTGCATGTTAGTCTTTTATTAACTCATGTAACTTAATGTCATAACTTACATTCTATCATGAAGAACCGTGAGACCAAAGCTGGCTTCTATTTGCTGACTTGATATATGATATAAGCTAAAGAGAACTTAATGTATTTTGTTGTGTAACTTATAAAATTGCATACATGAACAGACCTCTGCATAGATAACCCCATTTTGTAGTTGTTTATTTTTAAAATAGAGCAAGAGAAACAATGCACATAATTGTCTTTTAGAAAAACTATGTACTAAGTCAATACGAAAGACTATAATTCAACATAAACGGTCACAAGAATACAAGGAAAATACAATACAATATCATTAAGATCTACCTTTAAAATATAATACTTATTTACCAACTCCATCCACGAGCAGGATGTGACACAAGGTCAACCCTTTTGGGTTATTTTATGCAAAATAGTTTGAAAATTAATGGCATGTCAACCCTTGTTGGGTTATTTTATGCCAAAATCAGTTTGAAATTATGGTTGGTTGTTTTATGGCATGTCAACCCTTGTTGGGTTATTTTATGCCAAAATCAGTTTGAATTATGGTTGGTTTTATGGCATGAAATTATGGTTGGTTGGTTTTATGGCTGTTGGTTATTTTATGCCAAAATCAGTTTGAAATTATTATGGTTGGTTGGTGGCATGGCATGTCAACCTTGTTGGGTTATTTTATGCCAAAATCAGTTTGAAAATTATGGTTGGTTGGTTTTATGGCATGTCAACCCTTGTTGGGTTATTTTATGCCAAAATCAGTTTGAAATTATGGTTGGTTGGTTTTATGGCATGTCAACCCTTGTTGGGTTATTTTATGCCAAATCAGTTTGAAAATTATGGTTGATTGGTTTTATGGCATGTAAACTCTTGTTGGGTTATTTTATGGCAAAATTAGTTTTAAAAATAAGGTTTTATGGCAAACCTTGTTGGTTATTTTATGCCAAAATTGATTTGAAAATAAGGTTGGTTGGTTTACGGCATATCAACCTCAGTGGGTCATTTAATGCCAACAAAGTTGTGAAATAAATTCATTCTTAATACATAATACAATTTTGTTTATCAACTCATGTTTTTCTATTTAACCCATAGATGGGACCCTAACAGGTACTACCACTCCAGGTCAGAGTGGACCAGGGAGCAATGTTGATGAACACTCTTCATCACCATTGCTCCCTGAGCACCTCTTCAGAAGAGGTGCTCCACATTCCCCAATCCTCCAGAACTGGAACCTCACCATCAGAGTTTAAAGCCATTCCCAGGACATGTAGACCCTCAGTCACCGCCTTCTAGCACCCATGTGATAAGAAGGATTGGGGGTTGCCATAAGGGCAATAGAGTTGGGGCAATCATATAGGTGCTAGGGCTTGACGTGATCAGCTGATTGATTGGAGGGGGCCTCTCCAACCGCCGTTAGCCCAAGAAGAGCCTAAAGTGGAGTATTGCAAGACATGAACTGCTCATCCACCTGGGCTCTATCCTTAAGCATCATGGGTCGCCACCCACGGCCAACAGGTGGGCCCATTGGGGCAGTCTTACCCCTCTGCAGTGGTGCAGTTGGCGCATTCTAACGCCCCGGCCAACAGGGCAGAACATAACCATTGTAGCTACAGCAAACAAGATGAGGACACTATTCCAAATACATAATCTATTAATAATCGAGATTCGCTTCCAGTAACAAAAATTACGTCACTGCTTACATCACATTACCCAAAATCGTCATAACATAGAATAAATACACTCAAAATTTGAACATGCAACATTAGACAGTCTCATTGTTTTTTAAAACAAGTTTTAATAAATACATGACTGGTATTATATATCTATATATAGTTTGTTTTATTTTAATACATATTTAAAGTTTACATTTCAAATTGTTTTATTTTTTAATTCTTTAATGAATTTGATGATTTTACTTACTTAGGGTACAAACTCGCTGACGTTGAATTTTTTACTCCACCCCTCAGGCAATATGTTTCAAAAATCTATTTTTACATCCCGGAGGGCGTTTTTTATTTTGTACTAGTAGAGCTTAATTTAGATGCCAGATTTGGTGTCACCTTTTTATTGACATTAATTCCTGGTCCATACTGGATATAATAGAATTTGTTAGGCACTCCTATATATATATATATATATATATATATATATATATATATATATATATGGAGTAAATATGGAAAATAAATCCGACAATATAAAGAAAATTTGAAAAAACAAGTGTTCCGAAAATGGGATGAATTTTATTATCGATGTTTAAAACATTTCGGTTTCATTAAACCTTCATCAGGATGTATCTTGGGGTGAAGAAAATGATGGATGTTTTTATATGTAACAGGAGATAAAAATCTTTTTTAGTTATGTAACTGTATTTGATCAGCATTATATTTTTGAAAAGCAAGTCACGATCCACACACGCGAAGGTGTCATGACGCGTGACGCAACTCGAAGAAATGCAAAAGATGAGAAAAAGTATTAATGGACTGATTATTTTTAAGAGAACATAGGGAAACAAAGTGGGAATGATAACTAAATAAATAATTAAATGAAGCCTGGTACTTAGTAATTATTTAACACTATTTAACTAGAAACGGAGATATAATAAATAATACATGTCGGTTATTAAGGGAACAAAGTGGGAATGATAACTAAATAAATAATTAAATGAAGCCTGGTATTTTGTAATTATTTAACACTATTTTAGCTAAAAACCGAGATATATTGAAAAAACCATGTCGATTATTGTTACATATAAAAACATCCATCATTTTCTTCACCCCAAGAGACATCCTGATGAAGGTTCAATGAAACCGAAATGTTTTAAACATCGATAATAAAATTCATCCCATTTTCGGAACACTTGTTTTTTCAAATTTTCTTTATATATATATATACTAGCAAATATATGCCCCCTCCGGGTGCAAGTATTAATGTCAGAAAATATCATATTAAATTAGAAAGTCTAAATAAACTAAATAAGAATGCAGATAAAATGATTTGAAATAAGGAGGGGTATAATCGAAAAATAAAACAGTTGTAGCTTCCTCTTCCATCACCTCCGTCTCTCCTTGCTAAACTTTTCTAATTTAACTATTTAGTTAAATAAGAAAGTAAAGAATAAAATTACAGTTATTTCTTTTTGTTAATTGATTTCTTTTAAGATTTATCTCCGAGATTTTTGCTCATATTCATTAAGATACAATCAAATAATTAGAAATCAACAATACCAAGCACATATTTATTAAAATCAAATTTTAGATATCAATATGCAAATTAGCCTTCCCGTTCACACAGTAAACCACTTTTTGTTGTACATATAAATACAATTGCATGTTATTAGTACGTAGATATGACCAGCAGTATTAATAATGAAAAACAATTTTATTAATAATTGAGGCTTAAATAAAAATGATTCATAGAGAATGTGATGTATAATAACTAAATGGATAGTGATATTTACAACGGAAAAAAAAAAGCAAAGAAAATAAATTCTTCTATTTGACCATTTTTGAGGACACTATTCCAAATACATAATACTAATAACTGAAGTTTATAAAATAATCATTTCTTGAGGAATTTATTATTTACACTACTAGTAATAATAATTCCATAAGTCAAAAATATCATAACCATTGTAGCTACAGCAAGCAAGATGAGGACACTATTCCAAATACATCTTATTATAATGGAGATTGTGTTTTTCTGTCTGTAACCGAAACTATATTCCTACTCAGTCACAAATCTCTTAGTTATTGACATTCACATTCTCCATGATTTTATTTTTATCTAAACCTCAATTAATAAAATTGTCTAACATTATTAATACTGGTAACTATGTCTCCATACTGACAACATGCAATTATATTTTTATATACAACAAAATAGCGGGTTTACAGTGTGAACGGGAAGGCTAATTTGCATATTAATATTAAAAAATCGAATTTAATAAATATGTGCTTAGTATTATTGATTTCTAACTCTTTGGTTTTATTTTAATGAATATAAGCAAAAATCTCTTCAATGAATCTTAAATGAAATCCATTAACAAGATAAAATAACTGTCATTTTATTCTTTACTTCCTCTTATAACTAAATACTTAAATTAGAAAAAATAACAATGAAAGACGAGAGTGATAGAAGAGTAAGTTTCAGTTGTTCCATTTTTTATTATACTCCCTCTGTTTCAAATCTTTTATTATACTCCCTCTGTTTCAAATCTTTTTATCTGTATTCTTATTTAGTTTCATTAGCCTTTCTAATTTAATACAATATTTTATTACATTAAAACTTAAATACTTGCACCCGGAGGGTGCATATATTTGCTAGTAATAATAATAACTGAAGTTTATAAAATAATAATTTCTTAAGGTATTTATTATTTACACAATATAACATTCCAGCTGACTAGGACAAAACGTAGTGAAGCATAAGAAAACGTAAGAAACTCTTTCGTTGAATAACTTTGTTCTTAAGTTAAAGTTGTGATACAAGATGTCATGAGTGTACAATAGCTGGATACCCTTGTAAGTAATTATACCTTACACACTGAGCAATCAGAATAACCAGTAGAGCGTGAAAGCCAGGTCTTAAGTGTACAGGGACCATTTGTTGAGACTGAAGCCGCCCATTCAACTGTGTCATAGAGCTGGGGGTCAAGGTACTTTCTAAACCGCTTGCATAATAATTGTTAGAAATCTTTTGGTTCAAATATAAAAAGAAAAAAAAAAAATTCCGACTTGCGTTATTATATCAACTAGCTGAAAACCTGTCCGGTTGGTTGGTTGGATTTTACAGCAGGTTAACCCTTGGGTTATTTTATACGGTAGAAAAATGTTTTATTCATTCTTGTTGGGTAGGCCCATTTTTTAAATCATTTTTTGATCTATTTAACCATAGAAAGTGAATTGGCCAACGAGCAGCTAAAAGGAAAATGCCTTACATTGAGCTCCCACTAAAAGACAAAAATGTCACAAAAGTGTACAGGGACCATTTGTTGAGACTGAAGCCGCCCATTCAACTGTGTCACAGAGCTGGGGTCAAGGTACTTTCTAAACCACTTGCATAATTGTTAGAAAACTTGCATTATTATATCAACTAGCTGAAAACTTGTCCGGTTGGTTGGTTGGGTTTTACAGCATGTTAACCCTTGGGTTATTTCATACGGTAGATACGTTTATTTTATTCATTCTTGTTAGGTATGCTAATTTTTTTTTAACACTTTTTTTATTAACTCATTTTTTTATCGTTTTTGAAAATACCTTAAATTGGGATAACACTAAAAAGACAAAAATGTTCCTCTGCCTGGAAGAGAAACAATTTGTCAATATTTCACTCTTAATGCAAAAGAGTTGAGAAACTATTTGCCAACAAGCAGTCAATTGGAAAAATGCCTTACATTGAGCTCCCACTAAAAGACAAAAATGTCACAAAAGTGTACAGGGACCATTTGTTGAGACTGAAGCCACCCATTCAACTGTGTCACAGAGCTGGGGTCAAGGTACTTTCTAAACCACTTGCATAATTGTTAGAAAACTTGCGTTATTATATCAACTAGCTGAAAACTTGTCCGGTTGGTTGGTTGGGTTTTACAGCATGTTAACCCTTGGGTTATTTTATACGGTAGATACGTTTGTTTTATTCATTCTTGTTGGGTATGCAATTTTTTTTAGCACATCTATTAATAATGGAGATTCGCTTCTGGTTTTTGTCTGTAACAAAAATTACTTCACTGCTTACGTCACATTACCCCAAATCGTCATAACATAGAATAAATACACTCAAAATTTGAACATGCAATATTAGACAGTCCTCATTTTTTTAAAAACGAGTTTTAATAAATACATGACTGGTATTATATACCTATATATAAAAGTAAAGTAAAGTCAACTGGGCAGCCTAAAGTCAGTATCAGCCAGTCAGCAAGGAAGTCTATCTCCTTTACAATAGCGCTAGACCAAGGAGATTGTTTTAGCATCTGAGGTGGTGCAACACACCTACCATCAACTCCTTACTTTACCGCACAGATCCCTGTGCTACTCATACGCTGAGTTAGCGGGGACCGGTATCGAACTAGGAACCTTGTGGTTTCTAGCCGAACGCTCTACCGACTGAGCTAACCCGGCCCCATTTATACCTATATATAGTTTGTTTTATTTTAATACATATTTAAAGTTTACATTTCAAATTGTTTTATTTTTTTTAACCCTTTAATGAATTTGATGATTTTACTTACTTAGGGGTACAAACTCGCTGACATTGAATTTTTTACTCCCACCCCTCAGGCAATATGTTTCAAAAATCTATTTTTTCATCGCCCGGAGGGCGTTTTTTATTTTGTACTAGTTTTTTAAATCTATTTAACCGATAGAAAGTAAATTGGTCAAGCAGCCAATTAGGAAAATACCTTACATTGAGACAATACCTTACTAAAAGACAAAAATGTAACTCTGCCCATAAAAAGTTAAGAAACTATTTGCTAATGAGCTGCCAACAGGAAAATGCCTTACATTGAGCTCCAACAAAAAAGTCAAGTCTAGCAGACGGAAAACTGAATTCAAATGTTAAACACTACTCAAAAAATTGATTGTATCACATTCTCCTTGTGTGTAGGGGTTGACATGTTAGTGTGTGTGTGTGTATATATATATATATATATATATATATATATATTGAGCTAGCATTAAAAAGAAATCTATACATTAATACTGAATTGGTCAATAAGCACCACAAATAAGAAAATGCCTTACATTGACCTACCACAAAAAGTCACTGCCTGCAAAAGTGTAGAGAAACTATTTTCCAATAAGCAGCCAATAAGAAAATACCTTATATTGAGCTCCCACAAAAAGACAAAAATATAACTGCCTTAAAAAAGGATAAGAAACAATTTGCAAAGAAGAAGGCGATTAGAGAAACGCTGTAAGGAGAGACAAATTAAATAAAATTCCTACATTGCTGCAAAGTGTAACACATTTATTTGCGATGCCAATGAGGAGCCAATAGGAATATGCCTTATATTGAGCTATCACCAAAGACAAAAATGCAAAATGGTTAAAAAAAAAAAAAAAAACAATTTATGAGATTGTTTCTGTGAAATAAGAGTTCAATTATCAAAACTCGAAATTGATTCACGGTGTTTGCAAAGAAGACAGTTAGAGAAACCTGCAAGGAGAGAAAAATTAAATAAAATTCATACATTGCTGTAACACATTTATTTGTGATGCCAACATGCAGCCAATAGGAAAATGCCTTACATTGAGCTATCACCAAAGACAAAAATGCAAAATAGTTAAAAACAACAATTTATGAGATTGAACTCTTATTTCACAGAAACAATTATCAAAACTCAAAATTGATTCACGGTGTTTGCAAAGAAGACAGAGAAACACTGCAAGGAGAGAAAAATTAAATAAAAAATTCCTACATTGCTGTAACACATTTATTTGTGATGCCAATAGGAAAATGCCTTACATTGAGCTATCACCAAAGACAAAAATGCAAAATGGTTAAAAAAAAAAACAACAATTTATGAGATTGTTTCTGTGAAATAAGAGTTCAATTATCAAAACTCGAAATTGATTCACGGTGTTTGCAAAGAAGACAGTTAGAGAAACGCTGCAAGGAGATAAAAATTAAACAAAATTCATATATTGCAGCGAAAATGTTACACATTTATTTGTGATGCAATTTTCTCGCGATTGTTGTGTAGCAGACTGAAAGGTTGTTAAAAAGGTCACAGCGAACAGAAGATGAAGAGTGAAAAAATCTAATTTTCATCATCTTTTTTTCTTCCTCTTGTTGCTTTTGACACTTAAAACTGTTAAAAGCAGCTGCATATAAAATGATAAACTCCTCACTGGTTCTCTGGGTAGATGCGGGGGGGGGACGACAGAAATACCTCCCACCCCACCCACATTTCAAATTGTCACCTGTGTGGTGGTACAAGTGAACTTAGGCAAGTGGTAATGGTAGCTCCATCTAGCTAATGTCTTACCATTATCTATAATTATTCTAAACCTGGGTTAATCAACTTTTGCTTCCTAAAGGCTTTTTTTACTGTTTAGTTTAATGACATGAAAATTATACTAAATTATTCCTTACTTTTAGGATTGAAAAAAAAAATTCTGTTTCAATTAGTCATAATTTGCAATTAAGTCAAAAACTGACTAATCTCTGACTTTACTTTCTGTCTATCTCATTCTTTCCCCTCTATGTATCTCTTGTATACCTCCTCATTATATAATGTTTCTCTGGAGAGAGAGAGAGAGAGAGAGAGAGAGAGAGAGTGCCGGGAGAATTTGAAATATATTTCTATGTTACATTTCAAAATCTCTTACTTTACACTATCACTTAAATGTTGTACAGATAAAGATGAGGACAATAGTCCGAATAATCCAAATAATACTAATGATTTTTTTTTTTATTGAATAACTTTAGAAACTTAAAAGAAGTGTATTATTATCTGCGTTATTCGGACTATTGTCCCCATCTTTATTGTTATTGGTGCAACGTTTCGGCCGATATGCCCTCTGGCCTTCTTCAGGTATTTCTTGTCGGACTAGGGAACCTTCTTTTTGGACTCGGGAACCTTCTTTTCAGACTCGGGAACCTTCTTTTTGGACTCGGGAACCTTCTTTTTGGACTCGAGAGCCATCCTGAGTCCGAAAAGAAGGTTCCCGAGTCCGACAAGAAATACCTGAAGAAGGCCAGAGGGCATATTGGCCAAAACGCTGTACAAATAACAATAAAGATGGGGACAATAGTCCGAATAACGCAGATGATACTAATCATCAAGCCTCATTTCAAACATTAAAGAAGTATATGTTAAATGAGTTCTTCAAAATTCAATAAATTAGAATCATTGATTTCTAAGATTTTTTTTCAGTCGTCTCTGATGAGTTTAGAGGAACTCATTAGGAATTATTGTGAAAATTTGTGCACTCATTTCAATAAGTTTCCTTATTTGTAATTTCATTTTTCTGTTGATAATATCCCCTCCCCTGACCAGCAAAAATATTTGGAAAAGAGCAATAATCTTTCCTGATTATTCATAAATGATACGATCCTTGTCAGACATATGATACATCTATTCACATTTTGCATAGCACTAATGTTCTTGGGAAAGGTATGTATCCAACTATTTTTCCTCCAGCTATGGGTAAATAGTAAGGCAGACTTGGCTATTTAACCTTGGTTAGGCAACCAGTCTAGGAGAGGGAAAACCCTGAATTCAAACCTTTTAAACTTTCCTTAAGAAAAGACCTTAAATATTCTTGGGAAAGGTATGTATCCAACTATTTTCCCTCCAGCTATGGGTAAATAGTAAGGCAGACTTGGCTATTTAACCTTGGTTAGGCAACCAGTCTAGGAGAGGGAAAACCCTGAATTCAAACCTTTTAAACTTTCCTTAAGAAAAGACCTTAAATATTCTTGAGAAAGGTATGTATCCAACTATTTTCCCTCCAGCTATGGGTAAATTGTAGGGTAGACTGGGCTCTTTAACCTTGGTTAGGCAACCAGTCTAGGAGAGGGAAAACCCTGAATTCAAACCTTTTAAACTTTCCTTAAGAAAAGACCTTAAATATTCTTGAGAAAGGTATGTATCCAACTATTTTCCCTCCAGCTATGGGTAAATAGTAAGGCAGACTTGGCTATTTAACCTTGGTTAGGCAACCAGTCTAGGAGAGGGAAAACCCTGAATTCAAACCTTTTAAACTTTCCTTAAGAAAAGACCTTAAATATTCTTGAGAAAGGTATGTATCCAACTATTTCCCTCAGCTATGGGTAAATAGTAAGGCAGACTTGGCTATTTAACCTTGGTTAGGCAACCAGTCTAGGAGAGGGAAAACCCTGAATTCAAACCTTTTAAACTTTCCTTAAGAAAAGACCTTAAATATTCTTGAGAAAGGTATGTATCCAACTATTTTCCCTCCAGCTATGGGTAAATTGTAGGGTAGACTGGGCTCTTTAACCTTGGTTAGGCAACCAGTCTAGGAGAGGGAAAACCCTGAATTCAAACCTTTTAAACTTTCCTTAAGAAAAGACCTTAAATATTCTTGAGAAAGGTATGTATCCAACTATTTTCCCTCCAGCTATGGGTAAATTGTAGGGTAGACTGGGCTCTTTAACCTTGGTTAGGCAACCAGTCTAGGAGAGGGAAAACCCTGAATTCAAACCTTTTAAACTTTCCTAAGAAGAAAAGACCTTAAATATTCTTGAGAAAGGTATGTATCCAACTATTTTCCCTCCAGCTATGGGTAAATTGTAGGGTAGACTGGGCTCTTTAACCTTGGTTAGGCAACCAGTCTAGGAGAGGGAAAACCTGAATTCAAACCTTTTAAACTTTCCTTAAGAAAGACCTTAAATATTCTTGAGAAAGGTATGTATCCAACTATTTTCCCTCCAGCTATGGGTAAATAGTAAGGCAGACTTGGCTATTTAACCTTGGTTAGGCAACCAGTCTAGGAGAGGGAAAACCCTGAATTCAAACCTTTTAAACTTTCCTTAAGAAAAGACCTTAAATATTCTTGAGAAAGGTATGTATCCAACTATTTTCCCTCCAGCTATGGGTAAATAGTAAGGCAGACTTGGCTATTTAACCTTGGTTAGGCAACCAGTCTAGGAGAGGGAAAACTCTGAATTCAAACCTTTTAAACTTTCCTTAAGAAAAGACTTAAATATTCTTGAGAAAGGTATGTATCCAACTATTTTCCCTCCAGCTATGGGTAAATAGTAAGGCAGACTTGGCTATTTAACCTTGGTTAGGCAACCAGTCTAGGAGAGGGAAAACCCTGAATTCAAACCTTTTAAACTTTCCTTAAGAAAAGACCTTAAATATTCTTGAGAAAGGTATGTATCCAACTATTTTCCCTCCAGCTATGGGTAAATAGTAAGGCAGACTTGGCTATTTAACCTTGGTTAGGCAACCAGTCTAGGAGAGGGAAAACCCTGAATTCAAACCTTTTAAACTTTCCTTAAGAAAAGACCTTAAATATTCTTGAGAAAGGTATGTATCAACTATTTTCCCTCCAGCTATGGGTAAATTGTAGGGTAGACTGGGCTCTTTAACCTGGTTAGGCAACCAGTCTAGGAGAGGGAAAACCCTGAATTCAAACCTTTTAAACTTTCCTTAAGAAAAGACCTTAAATATTCTTGAGAAAGGTATGTATCCAACTATTTTCCCTCCAGCTATGGGTAAATTGTAGGGTAGACTGGGCTCTTTAACCTTGGTTAGGCAACCAGTCTAGGAGAGGAAAAACCCTGAATTCAAACCTTTTTAAACTTTCCTTAAGAAAAGACCTTAAATATTCTTGAGAAAGGTATGTATCCAACTATTTTCCCTCCAGCTATGGGTAAATTGTAGGGTAGACTGGGCTCTTTAACCTTGGTTAGGCAACCAGTCTAGGAGAGGGAAAACCCTGAATTCAAACCTTTTAAACTTTTCCTTAAGAAAAGACCTTAAATATTCTTGAGAAAGGTATGTATCCAACTATTTTCCCTCCAGCTATGGGTAAATTGTAGGGTAGACTGGGCTTCTTTAACCTTGGTTAGGCAACCAGTCTAGGAGAGGGAAAACCCTGAATTCAAACCTTTTAAAACTTTCCTTAAGAAAAGACCTTAAATATTCTTGAGAAAGGTATGTATCCAACTATTTTCCCTCCAGCTATGGGTAAATTGTAGGGTAGACTGGGCTCTTTAACCTTGGTTAGGCAACCAGTCTAGGAGAGGGAAAACCCTGAATTCAAACCTTTTAAACTTTCCTTAAAAAGACCATAAATATTCTTGGGAAAGGTATGTATCCAACTATTTCCCTCCAGCTATGGGTAAATAGTAAGGCAGACTTGGCTATTTAACCTTGGTTAGGCAACCAGTCTAGGAGAGGGAAAACCCTGAATTCAAACCTTTTAAACTTTGCTTAAGAAAAGACTGTGTCACATGCTCGTGCGGAGGGGTTGGTGTGTGTGTGTGTGTGTGTATGTGTGTATTATATATATATATATATATATATATATATATATATATATATATATATATATATATATATATAGTGATTGCCACTTCTTCACAGAAGAAGGCAAATTTCTACAAGTATTTTGGTTGTGAGCACTCAGGTGGCCCACAGATCCAACTTTGTTTATACGTATCTTGTCACACATATAAGACTGCTTCAGGATGGAGTGCTTGAGCTGCCTCAAACCACTTACAGCAACCATCTTCCAAAAGAAGGTGTACCCAACCCCCACTTCTGTCAGTTGGTCCTCATCGCTAAAGTGGACTTTCGCAAGGGCCTCGATGTCTACCCCATACACACATACATATATATATATATATATATATATTACGGATTTTTGCCAATCCACGAAGTAAATAAATTTACTTCTGAGTTAATAAAATCGAGTTAAAGAGTGCTCAATAAAAAGAGCTAAATATAGGTTTTTTAAAAAGTGTGTTATAAAAATTCCAACTTCAGTTTCATGCCAGAGCAATTCATCAGGGAATCTGATGAATTGCCCCAGCATGAAACTGAAGTTGGAATTTTTATAACACTCGCCTTTTAAAAAAACGTATATATATATATATATATATATATATATATATATATATATTATATATATTACACACACTCTCATAAGTTAAATTATGTAAAAATTTCAACCTTTAGACTCAGATTTTCCCATGTGAAATAAAAATATCATTTTTTTTTTTTGTTTTAACACATGGCTCTGTAGTTTATTAGTGCTTGCCTTAATAAGATTCAATCGTAGATATAAAAGACAGAGATGGACTTGTTATATACAAGCGACCTTTATTTGTGGCATATCTCAGATATTCCAATCTATTTCTATAAAAGAAAAAGGATATATTGTTTAAGAATAAATAATGTTGGCATTGTCATTGACGTCCGTTTTGATACACGATTTAGAATCTCTAATTCTAAAACAAGCTATTCCATATTACAAAGATCAAAAGGCTACACCCATATTTCTTCACCGTTCCTGCAATTACCAATTATTTGGTTTGGTTTTACGGCATATCAACCTCAGTGGGTCATTTAATGCCGATAAAGTTTTGAAATAAATCAATGGATAATACAATTTTTTTATAAATACATTTTTCTATTTAACCCATAGATGGGACCTAACAGGTACTACCACTTTGGGTCAGAGTGGACCAGGGAGCAATGGTGATGAAGGGGTGCTCCACATTCCACAAACCTCCAAAACTGGAACTTCACCATCAGATAGAGTTTAACGTCATTCCCAGGACATGTAGACCCGCAGTCACACCTTCTAGCACCCATATGATAAAAAGGGGTTGGGGCTTGCAATTACCAATTATAATCCACCAGCAGATTACAGAATTTGGTATTTCATAAGAGTGTCCCATCTAAATAAAAATTAACATGGTTAGCAGAATGAGAACAGGATACCCCGTGGGCTGAATAAAAGGTTAGGTTCAAAGTTCTGTTATGGCTCCCGATTACGAAAAGAAGGTTCCAGAGTCCAAGAAAATTTCCGAGTCTGACAAGAAATACCTGAAGAAAGCCGGAGGGCACATCAGCCAAAACGGTGTAAAGATAACAATAAAGATTAGGACAATAGTCTGAATTATCCAAATAATACTAATTATCAAGTCTCATCTCCAAAATTCCGAGAAATAATTAACATAACTATTATCATCTGTAATTATCACCAATAGAAACTCAATTATATATACTATATACTAGCAAGAATATGTGACCGCTGCCAGGCGTAAGTATTTAAGTTTTAATATAATGAAATATATTAAATTAGAAAGATTTTTGTTTTGTTTTGTTTTTAGATGTGCACATCTGTGTGTATGTGCATTTATGCGTGGTCTTGGGTGTATGCAAGCATCTGTGTGGTCTCTGATATGCATGTCTCTGTATGTGTGTGTGTATGCATTTATGTTTGTGTACATTTGTGTATATGTATTTATGTGTGCATTTGTGTATATGTGTGTCTGGATGTGCATTTGTGTGCATATATGTATTTATGTGTAGTCCTGGGTATGTGTATCTAGGAGTGATCTTGGGTGTGTGCATGTGTGCATCTACGTATGATCTTGGGTGTGTTTGAGTATGTATGTGTGTGTGTGTGTGTGTGTTTATATATATATATATATATATATATATATATATATATGCATGTAAATGTTTTGAAATAAATCAATTCTTAATGGATACTCAATGTTTTTTTTATAAACACATTTTTGTATTTAATGCATAGATGGGACCCTAACAGGTACTACCACTCCGGGTCAGAGTGGACCAGGGAGCAATGGTGATGAAGGGGTGCTCCACATTCCCCAAACCTCCAGAACTGGAACCTCACCATCAGAGTTTAACGTCATTCCCAGGACATGTAGACCCGCAGCCACCGCCTTCTAGCATCCATATGATAAAAAGGGGTGGGGCTTGCCATAAGGGCAATAAGGTTGGGAAAATCATATAGGTTAAATTAGAAAGACTAACAAAATTAAATAAGAATGCATATAAAAAGACTACACTTATTTTAACTATATTTTAATTGGTTTCTATATAAAATCATTCATAGGATTGATTTTATTACGTTAGATAATAAAACAATAATCAGATCAACATATATATTAATTATATTAAACCATT
>CM042182.1:38355034-38367902 GCA_023376005.1 Doryteuthis pealeii | reverse complement strand
TATGAGATTGAACTCTTATTGTCACAGAAACAATTATCAAAACTCAAAATTGATTCACGGTGTTGCAAAGAAAAGACAGGTTAGAAAACGCGGCAAGAGGAAAAATGAAAGGAAATTTATGAGATTGAACTCTTATTTCACAGAAACAATTATCAAAACTCAAAATTGATTCACGGTGTTTGCAAAGAAGACAGTTAGAGAAACACTGCAAGGAGAGAAAAATTAAATAAAATTCCTACATTGCTGTAACACATTTATTTGTGATGCCAACGTGCAGCCAATAGGAATATGCCTTACATTGAGCTATCACCAAAGACAAAAATGCAAAATGGTTAAAAAAAAAAACAAAACAATTTATGAGATTGTTTCTGTGAAATAAGAGTTCAATTATCAGAACTCGAAATTGATTCACGGTGTTTGCAAAGAAGACAGTTAGAGAAACGCTGCAAGGAGATAAAAATTAAACAAAATTCATATATTGCAGTGAAAATGTTACACATTTATTTGTGATGCAATTTTCTCGCGATTGTTGTGTAGCAGACTGAAAGGTTGTTAAAAAGGTCACAGCGAACAGAAGATGAAGAGTGAAAAAATCTAATTTTCATCATCTTTTTTTCTTCCTCTTGTTGCTTTTGACACTTAAAACTGTTAAAAGCAGCTGCATATAAAATGATAAACTCCTCACTGGTTCTCTGGGTAGAGAGGGGGCAACAGAAATACTTCCCACCCGACCCACATTTCAAATTGTCACCTGTGTGGTGGTACAAGTGAACTTAGGCAAGTGGTAATGGTAGCTCCATCTAGCTAATGTCTTACCATTATCTATAATTATTCTAAAGCTGGGTTAGTCAACTTTTGCTTCCTAAAGGCTTTTTTTACTGTTTAGTTTAATGACATGAAAATTATACTAAATTATTCCTTACTTTTAGGATTGAAAAAAAAAATTCTGTTTCAATTAGTCATAATTTGCAATTAAGTCAAAAACTGACTAATCTCTGACTTTACTTTCTGTCTATCTCATTCTTTCCCCTCTATGTATCTCTTGTATACCTCCTCATTATATAATGTTTCTCTGGAGAGAGAGAGAGAGAGCGCCGGGAGAATTTGAAATATATTTCTATGTTACATTTCAAAATCTATTACTTTACACTGTCTATCACTTAAATGTTGTACAGATAAAGATGAGGACAATAGTCAGAATAATCCAAATAATACTAATGATCTTTTTTTTATTGAATAACTTTAGAAACTTAAAAGAAGTATATTATATATCTGCGTTATTCGGACTATTGTCCCCATCTTTATTGTTATTGGTGCAACATTTCGTCCGATATGCCCTCTGGCCTTCTTCAGGTATTTCTTGTCGGACTAGGGAACCTTCTTTTCAGACTAGGGAACCTTCTTGTTGTAATCGAGAGCCATCCTAGGTCCGAAAAGAAGGTTCCCGATTCCGACAAGAAATACCCGAAGAAGGCCGGAGGGCATATCGGCCGAAACGCTGTACAAATAACAATAAAGATGGGGACAATAGTCCCCATAACGCAGATGATACTAATCATCAAGCCTCATTTCAAACATTAAAGAAGTATATGTTAAATGAGTTCTTCAAAATTCAATAAATTAGAATCATTGATTTCTAAGATGTTTTTTTCAGTCGGCTCTGATGAGTTTAGAGGAACTCATTAGGAATTATTGTGAAAATTTGTGCACTCATTTCAATAAGTTTCCTTATTTGTAATTTCATTTTTCTGTCGATAATATCCCCTCCCCTGACCAGCAAAAATATTTGGAAAAGAGCAATAATTTTTCATGATTATTCATAAAAGATACGATCTTTATCTGTCATATGATACATCTATTCGCATTTTGCATAGCACTAATATTCTTGGGAAAGGTATGTATCCAACTATGGGTAAATAGTAGGGTAGACTGGGCTCTATGGGTAAATAGTAGGGAACTGGGCACTTATGGGTAAATAGTAGGGTAAACTGGGCACTATGGGTAAATAGTAGGGTAGACTGGCTCTGTGGGTAAATAGTAGGTAGACTGGCTCTGGGTAAATAGTAGGTAGACTGGGCTCTGTGGGTAAATAGTAGGGTAGACTGGGCACTATGGGTAAATAGTAGGGTAGACTGGGCACTATGGGTAAATAGTAGGGTAGACTGGGCACTATGGGTAAATAGTAGGGTAGACTGGGCTCTATGGGTAAATAGTAGCGTAGACTGGGCTCTATGGGTAAATAGTATGGTAGACTGGGCTCTATGGTAAATAGTATGGTAGACTGGGCTCTATAGGCAACCAGTAGACTGGGCTCTTTAACCTTGGTTAGGCAACCAGTAGACTGGGCTCTTTAACCTTGGTTAGGCAACCAGTAGACTGGGCTCTTTAACCTTGGTTAGGCAACCAGTAGACTGGCTCTTTAACCTATGGTTAGGCAACCAGTAGACTGGGCTCTAACCTATGGTTAGGCAACCAGTCTAGGAGAGGGAAAACCCTGAATTCAAACCTTTTAAACTTTGCACATGCTCATGCGGAGGGGTTGGTGTGTGTGTGTGTGTGTGTGTGTATATATGGTGATTGCCACTTCTTCACAGAGTATTTTGGTTGTGAGCACTCAGATGGCCCACAGATCCAACTTTGTTTATACGTATCCTGTCACACATATAAGACTGCTTCAGGATGGAGTGCTCGGGCCGCCTCAAACCACTTACAGCAACCATCGGCCTGCTCTTCCAAAAGAAGGTGTACCCAACCCCCACTTCTGTCAGTTGGTCCTCATCGCTGAAGTGGACTTTCACAAGGGCCTCGATGTCTACCCCATACACACACATATATATATATATATAACGGATTTTTGTCAATCCACGAAGTAAATAAATTTACTTCTGGGTTAATAAAATCGAGTTAAAGAGTGCTCAATAAAAAGAGCTAAATATACGTCTTTTTAAAAGGCGAGTGTTATAAAAATTCCAACTTCAGTTTCATGCTGGAGCAATTCATCAGGGAATCTGATGAATTGCCCCAGCATGAAACTGAAGTTGGAATTTTTATAACACTCGCCTTTTAAAAAAACGTATATATATATATATATATATTACACACACTCTCATAAGTTAAATTATGTAAAAATTTCAACCTTTAGACTCAGATTTTCCCATGTGAAAGAAAAATATCATTTTTTTTTTTGTTTTAACACATGGCTCTGTAGTTTATTAGTGCTTGCCTTAATAAGATTCAATCGTAGATATAAAAGACAGAGATGGACTTGTTATATACAAGCGACCTTTATTTGTGGCATATCTCAGATATTCCAATCTATTTCTATAAAAGAAAAAGGATATATTGTTTAAGAATAAATAATGTTGGCATTGTCATTGACGTCCATTTTGATACACGATTTAGAATCTCTAATTCTAAAACAAGCTATTCCATATTACAAAGATCAAAAGGCTACACCCATATTTCTTCACCGTTCCTGCAATTACCAATTATTTGGTTTGGTTTGGTTTTACGGCATATCAACCTCAGTGGGTCATTTAATGCCGATAAAGTTTTGAAATAAATCAATGGATAATACAATTTTTTTATAAATACATTTTTCTATTTAACCCATAGATGGGACCCTAACAGGTACTACCACTTTGGGTCAGAGTGGACCAGGGAGCAATGGTGATGAAGGGGTGCTCCACATTCCACAAACCTCCAAAACTGGAACTTCACCATCAGATAGAGTTTAACGTCATTCCCAGGACATGTAGACCCTCAGTCACCGCCTTCTAGCACCCATATGATAAAAAGGGGTTGGGGCTTGCAATTACCAATTAATAATCCACCAGCAGATTACAGAACTTTGGTATTTTATAAGAGTGTCCCGTCTAAAATAAAAATTAACATGGTTAGCAGAATGAGAACAGGATACCCCGTGGGCTGAATAAAAGGTTAGGTTCAAAGTTCTGTTATGGCTCCCGATTACGAAAAGAAGGTTCCAGAGTCCAAGAAAATTTCCGAGTCTGACAAGAAATACCTGAAGAAAGCCGGAGGGCACATCAGCCAAAACGGTGTAAAGATAACAATAAAGATTAGGACAATAGTCTGAATTATCCAAATAATACTAATTATCAAGCCTCATCTCAAAATTCCGAGAAATAATTAACATAACTATTATCATCAGTAATTATCACCAATAGAAACTCAATTATATATACTATATACTAGGAAGAATATGTGACCGCTGCCAGGCGTAAGTATTTAAGTTTTAATATAATGAAATATATTAAATTAGAAAGATTTTTGTTTTGTTTTGTTTTTAGATGTGCACATCTGTGTGTATGTGCATTTATGCGTGGTCTTGGGTGTATGCAAGCATCTGTGTGGTCTCTGATATGCATGTCTCTGTATGTGTGTGTGTATGCATTTATGTTTGTGTACATTTGTGTATATGTATTTATGTGTGCATTTGTGTATATGTGTGTCTGGATGTGCATTTGTGTGCATATATGAATTTATGTGTAGTCCTGGGTATGTGTATCTAGGAGTGATCTTGTGCATGTCTCTGTGCATATGCATTTTACATGTGGTCTTGGGTGTGTGCATGTGTGCATCTACGTATGATCTTGGGTGTGTTTGAGTGTGTGTGTGTGTGTGTGTATATATATATATATATATATATATAATTTAATATACCAAGCGTGTTGGTAGATCCTTGCGGAGAGAAAAAACCCGGCAGAGAGTTTGATTGTAAAAATATACTACCAAACATCAACCAGGAAGAAAAAAATTTTTTGAAAAAAAGAAAAGACCAAGATATTCGTACCAACAAAAAATAATCTATTGGTATAGTATTTGGCCAAAAGAAAAAACAATTTATATGCATATATATGTATATAAGATATATATATATTCATATAACCGCTAGGAGAAGCTAATTTGTAAAAAGTGCTCGATACCTAAGTAGAGCCAAGTAATAAGGATATCTACTGAGTCAGACGAACCTACTATTAGTTTCGCATAAAGCTCTTCAGGGCTAAAATCTGACTCAGATTTTAGCCCTGAAGAGCTTTATGCGAAACTAATAGTAGGTTCGTCTGACTCAGTAGATATCCTTATTATATATATATATATATATGCATGTAAATATTTTGAAATAAATCAATTCTTAATCGATAAAGTTTTGAAATAAATCAATTCTTAATGGATACTCAATGTTTTTTTTATAAACACATTTTTGTATTTAATGCATAGATGGGACCCTAACAGGTACTACCACTCCGGGTCAGAGTGGACCAGGGAGCAATGGTGATGAAGGGGTGCTCCACATTCCCCAAACCTCCAGAACTGGAACCTCACCATCAGAGTTTAACGTCATTCCCAGGACATGTAGACCTGCAGCCACTGCCTTCTAGCATTCATATGATAAAAAGGGGTGGGGCTTGCCATAAGGGCAATAAGGTTGGGAAAATCATATAGGTTAAATTAGAAAGACTAACAAAATTAAATAAGAATGCATATAAAAAGACTACACTTATTTTAACTATATTTTAATTGGTTTCTATATAAAATCATTCATAGGATTGATTTTATTACGTTAGATAATAAAACAATATCAGAGACCAACAACACCAAGTAATTATTTATTAAACCATTAAAATTATATATACTATATACTAGCAAGAATATGTGACCTCTTTGTTAAAATTATTTACAATTTATTAATTATTTATTAAACCATTAAAATTATATATACTATATACTAGCAAGAATATGTGACTCTGCCAGGCGTAAGTATTTAAGTTTTAATGTAATGAAATATATTAAATAAGAAAGACTAACAAAATTAAATAAGAATGCATTTAAAAAGACTACACTTATTTTAACTATATTTTAATTGGTTTCTATATAAAATCATTCATAGGATTGATTTTACTACGTTAGAGAATAAAACAATATCAGAGACCAACAACACCAAGTAATTATTTATTAAACCATTAAAATTCGGTCAAGAATGATGGAGACTTAGTGATACAGACAGACAGAAAAAAACATTTGAATTATATATAAGATACCTTTGCACACTTGAACGCTGTATAATATATTGTTTAAACTACAGAAGTAACCGCAAACACAAACAAAGAGTTTAAGTCATTCAAACAACTCCTGGAATGATAATAACTCCTCTTAAAATTATTAAAGATATCTTTGCACATTTCAAGAAGGCTGTAGAATGTATTGGCTAGAAAAATTATAGTAATAACAAAAAGCAAGAGAAAAAGAACGAGTTCAATTGTCCAATCTAGTAGCTGAACTAGAAAGTAGCAGCTCCTGCCACAGACTATACATTGCCAATCATTTTTAATGTGATTTCATGTTAAATAAAAAAAAATAAAAAAAGATAAAAGTCTACTAATGTTGTTTAAAGTTTAGATAAGGATTATTCAAGACAGACAGAAAAACATTTGAAATATATATAAGATACCTTTGCACACTTGAACACTGTATACAGTGTAGACATGTATTGTTTAAACCACTGAAGTAACCACTAAAAAGCAAATACAAACCAAGATTTTAGTCATTCAAACAACTCCTCTTAAAATTATTAAAGATATCTTTGCACATTTCAAGAAGGCTGTAGAATGTATTGGCTAGAAAAATTATAGTAATAACAAAAAGCAAGAGAGAAAGAATGAGTTCAATTGTCCAATCTTGTAGTTTAACTAAAAAGTGGCAGCTCCTGCCACAGACTATACATTGCCAATCATTTTTAATGTTATTTCATGTTAAATAAAAAAAATAATAGATAAAAGCCTACTAATGTCATTTAAAGTTTAGATAAGGATTATTCAAGACAGACAGAAAAACATTTGAATTATATATAAGATACCATTGCACACTGTATACAGTGTACACATGTATTGTTTAAACCATTGAAGTAACCACAAAAAGCAAATACAAAGAGTTTAGTTATTCAAACAACTCCTGGAATGATAATAACTCCTCTTAAAATTATTAAAGATATCTTTGCACATTTCAAGAAGGCTGTAGAATGTATTGGCTAGAAAAATTATAGTAATAACAAAAAGCAAGAGAAAAAGAACGAGTTCAGTTGCCCAAACAACTTGCGGAATGATAATAACTCCTCTTAAAAATTATAAACAGCAAAGTGTAACATTATCAATTTGATAGTCATTTAGTAAAGTAATAGAAACAGGTTGTGTAACAGCCTGTGATCTTCAGTTGTCATGGTAATAAGAGAGAAGAAAAAGAAACACCTCCCTCCACACCCACTCACACATCCATCCACCTACCCAATTTGGTGTTCTGCGCTTGAGAGGTCTCGTTTTATCTGGTTATATAGAAAAAAAACATGGGCACCTAACATGGTTAGCAAGTTAGATTCGCAGACCATTGTTAATGAGTTTCTCATTGGGCACCCTATACTTCTGGCCTTGTGCCACATCTAAGCTAAGCTTAGTAAATAACTATACTATAGATATATATATATATTAACCAACTCCTCTGCACGAGCAAGATGCGACACAAGGTCCATTTCTTAAGCGGAGTTTAACAGGTTTGAATTCAGAGTTTTCCTTCTCCTAGACTGGTTACCTAGCCATGGTTAAAGAGTCCAGTCCAGTCTGCCCTGAAATACTATACTATAGATATATGGGGACCTTAGAAGACACAGAGCTTCTGATAAAGAGAAATCCCCAATAGAAGACCAGACCCGAAGTCCCCAAGAAAGTCCCGACCTTAGAAGATTCCAGACCAAGACAAGATGTTATAAGATTCCAAAGATGGCCAGAAAAATAGAGTAAGAAAGAAGTAAGTAAAGAAGAAGGGTATGCAACACCTATACTTCTGGCCTTGTGCCACATCTAAGCTACATGGTGTAATGGTTAGCAAGCTAGATTTGCAGACCATTGTTAGTGAGTTCATTGGTCGCCCCATACTTTTGGCCTTGTGTCACATCTAATCTTTGCTTAGTAAATAACTATAAGTGACGTTCCACGGGCACATTACATAGTGTAATGGTTAGCAAGTTAGATTCGCAGACCATTGTTAATGAGTTTCTCATTGGGCACCCTATGTTACATAATTATTAGATACCTAATATTTATGTGCAATAGTGTAGAAATCAAAATGGCCGTTATAAGCTGCAGCCCATGGCCTTGAAGGATGAGTGACAAGGCTTGACCTCAGTCCTGATCCTTCCGGTGGATACCGTGAGAATCGGTGGAGGAGACCCTCTTCCGGTTTAGATTAGAAATAGATTTTAGTCAGTCGGCGAGAAACCACGACGGTGGTGAGTCGTGCTATACACGCTCCGACTCACTCTGCGCAGATGTCTGGTTGGGGATTTAAAAATAAAGTAAGATCAAAGCAAATCGGAGTCTTGTGTTATTACCTCTAAAAACTAACAATGACACAGGGCTTCTGATAAAGAGAAATCCCCAATAGAAGACCAGACCCAAAGTCCCCAAGAAAGTCCAGACCTTAGAAGATTCCAGACCAAGACAAGATGTTATAAGATTCCAAAGACGGCCAGAAGAATAGAGTAAGAAAGAAGTAAAGAAGAAGGGTATGCAACACCTATACTTCTGGCCTTGTGCCACATCTAAGCTAAGCTTAGTAAATAACTATACTATAAATATATGGGGACCTTACATGGTGTAATGGTTAGCAAGCTAGATTTGCAGACCATTGTTAGTGAGTTCATTGGTCGCCCCATATTTTTGGCCTTGTGTCACATCTAATCTTTGCTTAGTAAATAACTATAAGTGACGTTCCACGGGCACCTTACATAGTGTAATGGTTAACAAGTTAGATTTGCAGACCATTGTTAATGAGTTCCATTCTCATTGGGCGCCCTATACTTCTGGCCTTGTGCCACATCTAAGCTAAACTTAAATAACTAAATAGTGGCAACTAGGTTAATTTACATACTGGTTTTAACAAAACCAGGTTTAATAAATAATTACTTTGTGTTATTGATCTCTAATATTATTGTATATTACATATTCTCCAGCATATAAAAATTAATCCTATGAATGATTTTATATAGAAACCAATTAAAATACAAGTGTAATCTTTTTATATGTGTACTTATTTAATTTCAGTAATCTTTCTAATTTGATATATTTCATTACATTAAAACTTAAATACTTACACCTGGAGGGCACATATTCTTGATACTAGTAATCTTATTATAATGGATATTGTGAGTTTTTCTGTCTGTAACCGAAACTATATTACTATACAAATCACAATTCCCTTTGTTATTTACATCATATTCTCCATGATTTTATTTTTTTAATTTAAAACCCAATTATTAATAAAATTGTTTTACATCATTAAGACTGTTGACCACATCTACATACTATTAACATGCAATTGTATTTATATATACAACAAAATAGCGGTTTACAGTGTGAATGGTAAGGCTAATTTGCATTTGGATATTAAAAATTTGATTTTAATAAATATATGCTTAGTATTATTGATTTCTAATTGTTTGGTTTTATCTTATTGAATATGAGCAAACATCTCAGGAATAAATCTTAAAAGAAATCCATTAACAAGAAGAAATAACTGTTATATTATTCTTTACTTTCTATCTTAACTAAATAGTTAAATTAGGAAAATTTAACAAAGACAGACAGGAGTAATGTAAAATGATGGAAGAGTTAGTTTCAAAGTTGTTCTATTTTTCAATCATACTCCCTCTGTTCAAAATCTTTTTATCTGCATTCTTATTCAGTTTCATCAGCCTTTCTAATTTAATATATTTTATTATATTAAAACTTAAATACTAGACCCGGAGGGTGCATATATTTGCCAGTGATAAATCAAGATAGATATGGATAAATTGTGGCACAAAACAATGCCATAAGAACAAATACTATCAAACAAATCTAAGGAAATTAGTATTATCTGTGTTATTCGGAATATTGTCCCCATCTTCATTGTTATTTGTACAACGTTTCGGCCGATATGCCCTCCGGCCTTCTTCAGGTATTTCTTGTTGGACTCAGGAACCTTATTTTTGAACTCGGGAATTTTTTTGTCGTAAGCGGGAGCCATCACGGAACTTTGAAATAAATCTAAGAAAGCAAGTAAAGTCAACAGGGCAGCCTAATATCAGTATTAGCCAGTCAGCGAGGGAGTCTATCCCCTTTTCACTAGCGCTAGACCAAAGAGATTGTTTTGGCATCTGAAGTGAAGCACCACACCTACCATCAGCTCCTCTCTTTACTGTACAGATCCCTGTGCTACTCATATGCTCAAGTAGTGGGGGCCAATATCCAACAAGGAACCTTGCGATTCCTAAGCAAGTACTCTACTGACTGAGCTGAATTTGTTCTGTGGAGTCAGTTGCAGAGGTGCAGCTGGCACACATCAAATACACTCTACTGACTGAGCTAAACTGGCCTTACTAAACTAAACTAAAATGACTACTAAAACTTGGTTTTTAAGAAGATATTTAACCAACTCACCAGGAGTTGTGATTCAACCACTCCACCCCCTTACATGTGGGTATGGACAAATAAAAAAAAAAAAAAAAGAAAAAAGAATTATAGTACTATTTTGCAACCCCTCTTAAGTGAAAACATCAAACATTTTAATAATTGAATTATCATATTGTGGTATATCCACAGGTCCTGCTAGTAATAATAATAATAATAATAAAGCAAGATAGTTATGGATAGATTTTAAGAAGATATCTAACCAACTCACCAGGAGTTGTAATTCAACTACCCCACCTCCTCACATGTGAGTAGGGACAAAAAAAAAAAAAAAAAAAAAAAAAGAATTCAATTGACAAGACAGTTTGTCAAGCAAGAAAGAACATTTAACCTGAAGGATCCCAGTCAGAATGTTGTCATATCTTTAGGTTAGTGACAGTTCACTTACTATTGACAGGTATATATATATATATATATATATATATATATATATATATATATATATATAATTGATATGATGACACAGTTTCTTTAGACCGCATCTCTTGGCTGTTGTAGTGAGTCATGTAGAAACAGAAACCAGTCTGACTCGAAGACAACTAATGTTTGGTTAAGTTTTTTTGTTTTACGGCATATCAACCTCAGTGGGTCATTTAATGCCAACAAAGTTTTGAAATCAATTTGGTTTGTGTTGTTTTACGGCATATCAACCTTGGTGGGTCATTTAATGCTGACAAAGTTGTGAAATAAATCAATTCTTAATGGATAATACAATTTTGTTTATAAACTCATGTTTTTCTATTCAACCCATAGATGAGACCCTAACAGTTACTACCACTCCGGGTCAGAGTGGACCAGGGAGCAATGGTGATGAAGAGGTGTTTCACATTTCCCAAAACTCCAAAACTGAAACCTCACCATAAGATAGAGTTTAACGTCATTCCCTCTGACCTGGAGTGGTAGTACCTGTTAGGGCCCCATCTATGGGTTCAATAGAAAAACATGAGTTTTATAAACAAAATTGATTATCCATTAAGAATGAATTTATTTCAAAACTTAGTCGGCATTAAATGATCCACTGAGGTTGATATGCAATTAAAACAAAACAAACTAAATCCCACCACACACACAAAAAAAAAAAATTTTTTTTAAATCTAATTTTTTTTGCTGGTTGGTTGGATTTTACGGCATGTCAACCACTGTTGGGTTATTTTATGCTAAAGACGTTTTGTTTTATTTATTCTTGATGTGTACACAACGTTTTTTTAAAACTTAATTTTTAAACACAGTTCTTTACCATTCATTTTGTTCTACTTAACCCAGAGATGAGACCCTAACAGATACTACCATTCCAGGTCAGAGTGGACCTGGGAGTAATGGTGATGAAGTGGTGACTCTACATTCCTCAGAGCTACAGAACAGGAACCTCACCATCAGATAATTTGGGTTAAAACTCAGTCTTTTTTCATTGTACATTTATATGTACATATACAAGTCAGTATCCCATTGTGAATAAAGTGGGACATAGTTTTCAAATTCTTATTTAACATATTATGAATTGTTGTTTATATTTTGAAATTCATTTGATCGGTCAACATTTTTTCTTTTAAGCATAATACCCATCAAAAATGTTATTTCTTTTAAAAACTTTTATACATACTGTTCTTATTATTCTGACGGAATTATTCACACGTCTATTGCAGAAGAATAACTACACATTAACGGTAGAACCCTCGCCTAGGAATGGCAAGGTTCTTGGATTGATAACGGCCCTCGCCAACTCAGTGAATGAGTAGCACAGGGATCTGTGCGGTAAAGTATGAAGCTGATGGTAGGTGTTGTGCTCCACATCAGACGCAAAAACAATCTCTTTGGTCTAGCGCTAGTGAAAAGGGGATAGACTCTCTCGCTGTCTGGCTGATACTGACTTTAGGCCACCCTGACTACAATATATATATATATATATATGAGAGAGAGAGAGATTAGTGGTTTGTTGTGTCTATATTCTATGACCATAACCATAACACCCCAAATGCCTTGAAAAAAATATTTAAATGCTAAATGTCCAAGATTTTTCGAATCTAACAACGGAAAAAAAAACATTGTCAAATCTTTTGTGTTTAAAGTGTCTAAGTAGATTAATAATTTTTGTGTCATTAAACTGAATAGGAAAAAAGCCTTAGGGAACCAAAAGTTGATTTGCTCAGCTTTAGCATGATAATAGAATATATATATATATATATATATATATATATATTGAAAAAACAAATGATGTTTACAAATGCTTGGGATCATCAGGAGAGAATGTGCACCGTTTCGGGGCCTTCCTCTCAACGGTTTTAACTGCACATCAGCCCCCCTCTGAGGGACATTACATCAGTGAGGGGGGCGCGATGTGCAGTTAAAAC
>CM042182.1:38337534-38347534 GCA_023376005.1 Doryteuthis pealeii | reverse complement strand
ATATGATAAAAAGGGCTGGGGTTTGCCATAAGGGCAATAGGATTGGCGCAATCCTATCGGTGCTAAGGCTTGACCTAACCAGGTGATTGATCGGAGGGGGCCTCTCCGACCGTCCATCTAACCCAAGTAAGGGCCAAAGTGGAGTGTTGCATGACGGACTGCTCATCCACAAGGATTCCGTCTTTAAGCATCACGGGTCGCCAACCCACGGCCAACAGGTGGCCCCATTGGGTAAGTGTTACACCTCTGCAGGGGTACAGACGTTGTATTCTAACGCCCCACCTACAGGGCGGCTAAATCATGTAATGGATTCCTTTTTTGCTGACAGAAAAAAAAGAAAAAAGAAAAAAAAAAAGAAAAAAAAAAAAAGAAAAAAAAAAAAAAGAAAAAAAAAGAAAAAAAAGAAAAAGAAAAAAAAGATTTCCGATTCTTTGAAAATAATCACAGATAAATAGCCCTATTGTTTAAGTGTGGCATTTTTTAAATTGTTATTTTTTTTTTATATATAGCTTGAATTTATCATATTACGTCCAGTTCAGCACATACTTAAAAATAATAGATATTATCCTATTATAATGGAGATTGTGGGTTTGACTGTCTGTAACCGAAACTATATTACTATACAAGTCACAATTCCCTTTGTTATTTACACCACATTCTCCATGATTTTATTTTTTATTTAAACCTCAATTATTAGTAAAATTGTTTTACATCATTAATACTGTTAACAATATTACATACTAATAACATGTAATTGTATTTATATATACAACAAAATAGCGGTTAACAGTGTGAATGGTAAGGCTAATTTGCATATTGATCTTAAAAATTTGATTTTAATAAATATATGCTTAGTATTATTGATTTCTAATTGTTTGGTTTTATCTTATTGAATATGAACAAAAATCTCGGGGATAAATCTTAAGAAATCCCTTAACAAGAAGAAATAACTGTAATATTATTCTTTACTTCCTATTTTAACTAAACAGTTTAATTAGGAAAATTTACCAATGTAAGACGGGAGTAACGGAAAATGATGGAAGAGTTTGTTTCAAAGTTGTTCTATTTTTCAATTATACCCCCTCTGTTCAAAATCTTTTTATCTACATTCTTATTCAGTTTCATTAGCCTTTCTAATTTAATATAATATTTTATTATAAAATTTAACTAAAATACTTGCACCCGGAGGGTGCATATATTTGCTAGTATATATAATATTATAATGTTAACGAGGTGTTGGTTGGTTGAATTTTACGGTATGTCAACTCTTGTTGGGTTATTTTATGCTTAAGACATTTTGATTGATACATTCTTCAATTCTTTTTTTAAACTCAATTTTTCAAACTCATTTTTTCTATCTAACCCATAGATGGTACTAGCATTCCGGGTTAGAGTGGACCTGAGAAGAATTGTGATGAAGGGGTACTACACATTCCCCAGAGCTCCAGAATTGGAACTTCACCATCAGACATAGTTTAACCCATCTATTTCTATTTAACCCATAGATGGTACCCAAGCAGGTACTAGCACTCCGGGTTAGAGTGAACCTGAGAACAATTGTGATGAAGAGGTACTACCCATTCCCCAGAGCTCCAGAATTGGAACTTCTTTTAAGAAAAAGAGATTTCCTCTTCTTTAAAGTAAGACTTTTGAAAATAGAGCTATTTTTCTGTAATTAAATTTGGCTTTTTTTTTTGTATAGCTTTGATTTAATTAATTACGTTCATACTTAGAAGTAATAGATATTATATATCGGCAAAACTTGCAAATTGGTCGGAAAATTAAAACGGAAAGTTTTTTGGTGGTCTCCTATGACAGCTTAACTACAGTTAAGACGCAGGGCAATTTTTTAGCCAAAATTTTGGGAAAAAAAGTGCGTCCTATATGCCGCCAGATAATTACGTAATTACCGCACAAGAGGGCGGCTTTTAAGCTAGTTCTATAAAAGCTATAAAAAACTACACAGTGCATAGGTGACAATCGAAATAGAACATGGTATTACCTTGCACCACCCACAAAACACTTAAAATTTGGTATGGTAGACTACTTAAAGAAAAATATCATTTGTAGTTTCCGACATTTTTTTTTATACCAGAATAACAATATTATTTCTTTGTAGCCGACTTTCTGTGTGTGTGTGTGTGTGTGTGATATATATATATATACATAATATATACACACATATATATATTTTACACACACACACACACACAGACTTAGACTATGAAATGTAATTTTGATTTTTTTTTCATTCAAGAATTTTTGTCTGCTTAATGGTATTTACTACGTGTTAGGCACAAGGCCTATTAATGTGGGACCACCCACAAACCGAAGCTCATGGGTGGCGGTTGCAAAAAATGCGTTGATCCCGTTGGCATTCCCTGTCAAGGAAGGTGCCTCAGACACTGGGCAATAAACCCAGCCCTGCCCCTTTAAATCGGGGGTAGGTATTGCGGGGGGGGATAGCCCCCTGGAATCGACGCTGTTAATTTACATTAACAAACACAGGCCTCGAAAGGCATAAACGCATTTATATTGAGCATTAATTTGTTAAGATGGGTTTGAAAGTGACATAGAACAGGGGACTGAGAGGTCATTTCACAGTGACCCACAATCATTTTGTAAGATTTCTAAAAAGGGAATGTTTGACCTAATTTAAACTACGGGTTGCTGGTTACGAAATTTAACAGAAATACATTTGAAATTCTCTCATATCTCTCTACTCTCCCAGACAGACTAACATATATAACGAGGAGGTAATCAATATATACATAGAGGGGAAGAAAGTGATAGGCAGAATGTAAAGTAAGAGATTGGTCACTTTTTGACTTAATTGCAAATTACGACTAATTAGAACCAATTAAAATGGATTTTTTCAAACAACTAAATACTAAAAGTAAGGAATAATTTAGTATAACTTTCGTGCCATTAAACTAAACAGTAAAGACTTTAGCAGATGAAAGTTGATTCGCTCAGCTTTAGTATAATAATAGATATATACAAATCCCTCCGTACGAACAGGATGCGAAGTGAGGTCAATTTGAGCGAGTTTAACAGGATTTGAATTCAGAGTTCAAACTTCTCCTAGACTAAATACCATACCAAGATTCAAGAGTCCAGTCTGCCCTACTTTTTACCTATAGCTTGAAGGAGAGTAATTGGATTCATACCTTTCCCAAGAGTATTAGCACTATGTAAAATGCAAACAGCCTCGTCCAGAATTTGAACTCGTAACGTAGTGTTTACCTCCTACTATGTTAACCGTTACACGACCAGAGATGCTGATAGGTACGCGTCCTGCGTCACCGACGAATAAAAATCTAAAAGGACGGAAAAAAATCGTATCTATGCGTCCCAGTCTTTTTTTCTTCTTCCCCCATCATTTCGAGCTAACTGTAAATACATTTCAATATTTTCTTAGAAACGAATTACATTATATGGGGTACAAAGTAGTGCGTATATGATTCGTTGCTTTAGTTGTTCATAGATAAAAACTCAGCAATTTATTAAGAAACTTTAGTTGGAACCCATCAAATTTCTTGGGGACTCCTTCAAATCAAATCCATGCGTCCCAGGACGCATTAAATTAAAAAAAAGCTATCAGTATCACAGCACCACGAACCTCCAGTGCCTATCCTATTACCTATAACTCAGCATAGGTTTCCTGGGTTTTATAAGAATAAGATATAAATTAGAGATAAGATTACAAGAATTTTTCTACGTTTTATTGTTTTGGACAGGTTGACCGTGATAGAGAAGGTAAACCTGGAAGCTAATTCAATTATCAAATGATTTACGGTATACGGTAACATCTGTGACTTTAAAAATTGCATTAAACAGGTATAAATATATCCTAACACGACCAGTCTGCTTTTGGCTATTATTTTATTGGGTACCCTATGAGGATTGAATTCATTTTAAACTACTCCAGGTATTTTTCACACATTAAAAAGTGCACAACACCGCCCAATAGAGCAAGATAAAACTTTAAATAAATAAATGCTAGTTCTGTGTAATTGAAAAAAATAATACTATCATCAGATGAGATATATATTAGACAAAACGTGACCACTCCGGGTCGGATTTGGTTTGTTTTGTTTTACGGCATATCAACCTCAGTGGGTTATTTAATGCCAGTAAAGTTTTGAAATAAATCAATTCTTAATGGATAATACAATTTTGTTTATAAACTCATGTTTTTTTCTATTTAACCCATAGATGGGATCCTAACAGGTACTACCACTCCGGGTCAGAGTGGACCAGGGAGCAATGGTGATGAAGGGGTGCTCACATTCCCCAAACGTCCAGAACCGGAACCTCACCATCAGACATAGTTTAACCCATCTATTTCTATTTAACCCATAGATGGTACCCAAGCAGGTACTAGCACTCCGGGTTAGAGTGGACCTGAGAACGTCATTCCCAGACATGAAGACCTACAGGCACTGACTTCTAGATCCAATATAATAAAAAGGGTTGGGGCTTGCCATAAGGGCAATAGGGTTGGGAAAATCATATAGGTGCTAGTGCTTGACATGACCAGCCGATTGACTGGAGGTGGCCTCTCCGATCCTGTGGAGAGCTCAATGCATAAAAATGTTATTACATACAGCAATATTTACAATTCCATATTAAGGAAAAACCAGTCATATTGGCTTATTTATTATTCTCAAATGATTTACGGAGATACAGTAACATCTGTGGCTTTAAAAATTACATTAAACAAGTATAAATATATCCCAACATGACCAGTCTGCTTTAGGGTATTATTTTATGTTGTACCCGATGAGGATTGAATTCATCACAAACAACTCCAGATATTTAGGTAAGAAACAATTATCAGATATCATTTTTGAGATGAGGCTTGGGCAACGGATATATATATCTACCAACCCCTCCGCAGGATGTGACTTAAGGTCAATTTCTTAAGTTTAACAGGTTTGAATTCAAAGTTTTCCGTCTCCTAGGCTGTTACCTAGCCATAGTTAAAGAGCCCAGTCTGTCCTGCTATTTATTCATAGCTGGAGGGAGAATTGGAATCGTAACTTTTTAAAGGGTAATAGCGCCATGTTAAATGCAAACAGCTTTGTTCAGGAATTGAACTCGGGTTGATTCCATTTCCTACGACTCTAACCATTACACCACGCGCTTCTAAGTAATGGTTATAAAAGTTGATGAAGTTCTAAGTGACAATCATCTGTAGTTTGCAAGTTCAATTCTGAAATGGATACAGCCGATCTGATTTCAGATCCTGGACGAGGCTATTTGTATTTCACATAACAGAAAGAAAAAACAGTAGAGCAAAAAAAAAAAAAAAAAAAAAGAAAAAAAGGCAGTTCAGATCCTGGACGAGACTTTTTTTTTTTTGCTATGTGAAATGCAAAAAAAAAAAAAAAAAAAAGGCAGAGGAAAAAAAAATTAATAAAAAGACAATATGCCGATCAAAAAAAAAAAAAAAAAAAAATTCTAAATGACAATGATCTGTAGGTTGCAAGTTCAATCCTGAATGGATACGGCAATTGGAGTTCAGATCCTGGACAAAGCTGTTTGCAATTCACATATCAAGAAAGTAAAAACAAAGAGAAAAAAAAAAAAAAAAAAAAAAAACTAACTTTTTTAAAGTATAACAAAAAATAAAAAATAAAAATAGGTAGAAAATATAAAAATCAAAAACAATTACCCAAAAATATACCCCCAAAAATGTGTCCTAACAGAACACCTTCATAAAGCAAAACTAAAACAAATAAACAAACAAAAGAACCCCTCACCCTCTCAAGTTTTTTTTTTTTCACAATCTTTGCTTCACACCCAAAAAGCCATAAATAGACCATTCTCTCCTTTCCCCACAGATCATAATAACAAACTTCCTCTTAAAATCCGCACCTTTTCCTTCCTTGTAAAATCCATTTTAGTAAACGACCTACCTTCAGCGAACACAAAAAACAATAACATCTGGAGAGAAGAAAATAGCAAACACCAATACACATATTGTTTTGGCTTGGACTTATGACTCTTTGTCTTATTACCTAATAAAGAGGTTTCTTTTTTTTCCCTCTAGTTTTTTTCTGAAGCTCCACTCCTCTGTTCAGACAAATTCTCCCTAATTACTTGATACTCTTACATTATTCATGTTCAGACCTACTAAACATCTAATAATTTTAGCTGTTTCAAAAAAAAAAAAAAAAAATGATGTCCAAAAATATTAGGGTGTAACATATATATATATTATATATATATATATATATATATATATATACTAGCAAATATATGCACCCTCCGGGTGCAAGTATTTAAGTTTTAATGTATAATAAAATATTGTATTAAATTAGAAAGGCTAATGAAACTAAATAAGAATACAGATAAAAGATTTGAAACGGAGGGGGGTATAATAAAAGATTTGAAACGGAGGGGGGTAATAATAAAGATTTGAAACAGAGGGAGTATAAAAAAAAATGGAACAACTGAAACTTACTCTTCCATCACTCTCGTCTTTCATTGTTATTTTTTCTAATTTAAGTATTTTAGTTAAAGAGGAAGTAAAATAAAATGACAGTTATTTTATCTTGTTAATGGATTTCATTTAAGATTCATTGAAGAGATTTTTGCTTATATTCATTAAAATAAAACCAAACAGTTAGAAATCAATAATACTAAGCACATATTTATTAAATTCGATTTTTTAATATTAATATGCAAATTAGCCTTCCCGTTCACACTGTAAACCGCTATTTTGTTGTATTATAAATATAATTGCATGTTGTCAGTATGTAGACATAGTTAACAGTATCAATAATGTAAGACAATTTTATTAATAATTAAGGTTTAGATAAAAATAAAATCATTGAGAATGTGATGTCAATAACTAAGAGAATTGTGACTTGAGTAGGAATATAGTTTCGGTTACAGACAGAAAAACACACAATCTCCATTATAATAAGATATATATATATATATATATATATATATATATTATATATATATATACTGGGGTGAAGAAATTGATGGATGTTTTATAGATGACAGGAGATGAAAATCTTTATAAAAACTTTTTTGTTGTGTAACTGTATTTGTTCAGCGTTATATTTTTGAAAGACAAGTCGCGACCATCTTCGCGTGCGTGGGTCGCGACTTGTCTTTCAAAAATATAACGCTGAACAAATACAGTTACACAACAAAAAAAAAATTTATAAAGATTTTTTTATCTCCTGTCATCTATAAAACATCCATCAATTTCTTCACCCCAAGATACATCCTGATGAAGGTTTAAAGAAACCGAAATGTTTAAACATCGATAAATAAATTCATCCTATTTTCGGAACACTTGTTTTTTCAAATTTTCGTAATATTATCGGATTTATTTTCCATATTTACTCCATATAATATATATAGAGAGAGAGAGAGAGAGAGAGAGAGAGAGAGAGAGAGAGAGAGAGAGAGAGAGAGAGAGAGAGAGAGAGAGAGAGTTTATAATTTGCTTGAGGCATTGTGTATATATTGGTTTGGAAGTTGATTTTGAAGGCTATCACAATGCAGGTGTAAAGAAAAAATAATAAGGTAACAATGGTGTTGTTTGTTAACCTGTAATTTATTCTTGATATTTCGAGATAAAATCTCTTTTTCAGAAGAACACTGGAACTGAAGTAGTTGTCTTGTTATGGCATTTTTAGTTAACAGTTCCAGTGTTCTTCTGAAAAAGAGTTTTTATCTCGAAATATCAAGAATAAATTACGGGTCAGAGTGGACCAGGGAGCAATGGTGATGAAGGGGTGCTCCACATTCCCCAAACCTCCAGAACTGGAACCTCACCATCAGATAGAGTTTAACGTCATTCCCAGACATGAAGACCTACAGGCACTGATTTCTAGCACCAATATAATAAAAAGAGTTGGAGCTTGCCATAAGGGCAATAGGGTTGGGAAAATCATATAGGTGCAAAATGATTTGAGTTACGAGCAGAACGAATTAAACTCGTAAGTCAAGGTACCCATGTAAAAGGTCCGTAAAATGGTTTGAATTTTGTTTTTCTCAACACATGTTTCAGATTTTTGTATATACTTTTTTTATTAACATGAATATATACATTAAAATGATTCGAGTTACGAGTTTAATTCGTTCTGCTCGTAAGTCAGGTACCTATGTAAAAGGTCAGTAAATGGTTTGAATTTTGTTTTTCTCAAACACGTTTCAGATTTTTGTATATACTTTGTTTATTAACATAATATATAACATTAAAATGATTCGAGTTACGAGTTTAATTCGTTCTGCTCGTAAGTCAAGGTACCTATGTAAAAGGTCAGTAAAATGGTTTGAATTTTGTTTTTCTCAACACATGTTTCAGATTTTTGTATATACTTTTTTTATTAACATAATATATACATTAAAATGATTCGAGTTACGAGCAGAACGAATTAAACTCGTAAGTCAAGGTACCTATGTAATAGCTTTGTATTATTGATTTCTAATATTATTGTTTTATTCTGAAACGTATGAAAACCAATTCTTGTCTTGAATGACCTTTGTCTAAAGGCTACTTGTGGATTTTCTTTAAAAAGATATTCTTTGCTTGGATCAGCAAATTCTTTCTACCATTCCTTTAAGAGATAAAAGGAAATTTCTTTTTTTGTTTTTTATCTTTTCAGATTATTTTAATCTCTTTAGGCGGGATAGTTATTATTTGTTTTATGAGCAAAGGTCAGACGTGTATTTTATCAAAAGGTATTTTCTCTTAATTCATTTGATAAGTTAAGAAATAGGAAAATGTTCTTTTGTTATTACAAAAGAATCATGTGCAACATACATACATACATACAATTATATATATTATATACACACACACATGTGCATATATATACCCCACGCCCACCCCACCACATATATACACCACACCACACCATCCATATATATATATATATATATATATACAACACACACACCCATATATATATATACACACACACACACACATCCATAATATATATACACACACATCCATATATATATACAACACCCACACCCATCCATATTATATATAAACACACACCCCATATATATAGTACACACCAGCACCCATCCATATATATATATACACATCCACCCATCCATATATATATATACATACACAACACCCACAACACATATATATACACCACACATATATATACACACCCATCCCATATATATATACACACACACACATATATATACACACCCATCCATATATATATACACACACACACTATATACACACCCATACCATATATATACAACACACACACATATATATATACACACACATGAAACATATATACACACCCATGCCATATATATATACACACACACACACATATATATACACCCATCTATATATTATAGCACAACACACACACATATATATAACACCCATTCCATATATTATACCCAACACACATATATATACACACCCATCCATAATTTATACACACACAGCAATATATATACACCCATCCATATTATATAACACACACACAATATTATACAACCCATCCATAATATATATAGCACAGTCAACCACATGATATATACAATCCCATCCATTATATATATCATAAAACACACACACATACCTGCACACCCTCCATATACATTATAAATATATATACACACCCACCACATATATATATACAACACAGACACAGTAACAGACACACCCATATATATATATATATATACAACACACAACTACATACGACACCGCATATATATATAATATACATACACACGACACCACGCCCATATAATATATAAGCACACACATTTGAGTTCACCCATATATATATATCAGACAAACACCGGGCACACCACCATATATATATATAAAACACATCCCACAGCACACCCATATATAATATACACACACAACCGCCCACAACAACCATATATATATCACCCACACACAGCCATATATATATATACAAACACAAACCACACACACACATATATATAATATACAGACACCAACACA
>CM042182.1:38269381-38337434 GCA_023376005.1 Doryteuthis pealeii | reverse complement strand
AAGTATACTCCGATGCATAGGTACATGCCTGCGTCCCTGACCTGACGCACAAACATCTCAAAAAGGATCTAAATAAATCTATCCATGCATCCCAGTTTTTCCGTGTTCTTCCTTCATCATTTCAAGCTAACTGGAAAATACATTCATAGTTCTTAGAAACGAATTACATAGATAGATACAAGAGAGTTTAGTTGGAACCCAAAAATTCTCTGGACTCTAAATATTTCATCACTTCTTACTTATAAATATAGCATATATATTTTAACTCTCTCTTGATTCTACGCATTAGGGGTTCATACACACAATGAACCACCCACAACGAGTGATTTGTTGATATGATGAAGGCTTGTTGACCATCCAACACTTTTGGCACAGTTGAAGGAAAAAATTGGGCATCAAGGTTGCCAACAAAACCCAATGCAACGACCGACCCAGAAATTTTGAATTAGAAGTTATCCCTCCTTAAACTGGTACCACCCAAAGGCTGAAGCCAGGTCGACCTACTATTTAACCCAGAGCTGGAGGGAGGATATATGATTCCTTACCTCCCAAGGATAGTAGCGCTATGGAAATGGCCAACAGCTCGTTAGGAATTGAAAATCGAATCACGAGTACATTTCCACGACTCCTTAACCACTATAATATATATATATATATATATATATATACACATAACACACACAAGATGCTGATAGAACCGCCCTTCATCCTTGGGACACAAAAATGATTACACGATGATTTAGTTAGTTTATAGTGGTAAAACTCTTGCAGAATCCGATAGGTAAGCATCCTGCGCCCTGATGCATTAAAAATCTAAACAGATCACAGTAAACTCATTATCCATGCCATCCCAGTGTTTTTCTTTTTCCCTCACCATTTTCAAGCTAAAACATAAAATATTTCATAAGTTCTTAGAAAATGAATTACCACAGATAGGTTACAAGGTAGGAGTTAGTGTTTTCCCTATTCTTAAATAAAGGACCACATAATCTATTAAAGAAACTTATTACCCATTAACCCCCCCCCGACTCATTCAAACGCAAAATATTGCATTCTGCCTCAAACCACACCCAAAAAAATTATCAACATTTTTATTTTCTTCACTTTCTCTTCAAAAGTCATACTAGGCCCTCTTTTCCTATGGAGCTGGTGTCTAGACTTGCCTCACCAAGAGCACAGCCCGCATATACCTTTTTTAAAACTTTATTAGTCTAAAGTACAAAATGTCGACTCTTCTTATAAATAAATTAAATCAACTATGGGGCCTATTGCTTTAAAGTGTCCCCGAAATTAATGGGTCCCAACTAAAGTTTCTTAATAGAGTAGTTTATTTATAATCTAGGAAACAACTAAATCCATCTAATTCTACCTTGTAAGCCTATCCTGTGTATTTATTTCTAAAAACTATAGATGTATTTACATTACTTGAAATATGAGGGAAGAAAAAAGAAAACACGGGACACTGGATATAATTACTGCCAATCCTTTTAATTTTGGTGTTAGGATGCAGAACTTTCCTATCAGCTATCTCTGCTTCAAACCAAACGAGAAAAAAAATTATCAAACAATTTTCTCTCTCCCCCCACCCCCTAAAGGTCATATAGGCCCTTCTTTGTTATATTGCACTGGGTCTTATCTGCTCACACTAGCACCAGCCCTGTCTGATATACCTTTTTAAAACTTTTATTAATCTTAAAGTACAATTGTCAACTTCTGGCTTTATAAGTAAATAAAGTCGATTGGGTGACCTAATATCAGTATCAGCCAACACGGAGAGTCTATCCCCTTTCACTAGTACGAGACAAAGAATTGTTTTGTCCTGAGGGGATACACACTTAGCCATCAGGCTCGTACTTTACTGCACAGATCCCATGCTACTTGCCTGATTGCAAGAAGCCCAAGTATCAAATCAGCACCTTCAATTAGCTAGGCGAGCTTTTACCATCCACTTGCCTTAATATGTATTACCAACCCCTCCCGCAGAGGCAGAATGTCCCAAGGTCAGTTTCCTGAGCGTTTACCATGTTTTGATGCAGAGTCCTTCTCTTAGACTGGCCACCCTGTCGCTAGCGCGCTTAAGAATTCAACACGACTGCACCCTCAGAGGGTAAAAACTGCCGTAGGTGGCAACCCGTTGATGCTTAAGGATAAACCCAGGTGGATGAGCCAGTTCATGACTTGCAAACTCCACTTTGTCCCTATCTTGGACCTAGACGGCTCAGAAGGCCCCCTCCGATCAATTGGCTTCACGTCAAGCCCTAGCAACCCATATATCCCAACCCTATGCCCTTTATGCAAGCCCCAACCCCCTTTTTATCATAGATCTAGAACAGTGACTGAGCACATTCCTGGAATACGTTAAAAACTCTACTGATGTGAGCCATTGCCCCTAGTCCCACTCACCCGTGTAATAACCTTGTAGGTCCCATCTATGGGTTAAAGAGAAAAATGATTTATAAAAAAATTATTATCCATTAAGAATTGATTTATTTCAAAACTTTATTGCCAAAATGACCCACTGATAATATGCCCCAAACCAAAACCAAACCTAGACTTTACCTAGTCAAGGTAAAAAGTTAGTCTTCCCTACTAATTTACCCATACTGGAGGAAGTAGTTGATGCATACCTTTCACAAGGATTAGCGCTATGTGAAAAAACAAACACCTCTCCAGATTTGAACTCGCGGTCGGACAAGTCCATTTGCTACGTCTCTTAACCATACACCATGCGCTCGACACACACACACACACGCATATAATATATATATAATAAATATATATATATATCACAGATATAACATTGCACAACCACATATATTATATCCTTTTACTTGCTTTATAATAATTAAGTAAATCATTGGTGGCCTAAAGTTGATCGCAATCAGGAGGTGGCTATCTCCTTTTCACTAGCACTAGACCAAGGAGATTGTTTTGCAGCTGATGGAGAGCCACACCTACCATCAGCTCCTTACTTACCACCACAAGAACACGTCTACTTATATGCTGATTCGAAGCCGGTGTCGGGACACTCTATCATTGAGCAAACGGTAGTTAGAAAACCTCTTTTCTAATTAAGCACCTATCCAAATTAGCTTTGGTTAGAAAACTATACCAATAAATAAACTGATTGTCTTGGGGAGTTATTTTAAACAGCACAACTCTATTTCCACCGAAGATCTATATATAGAAATATATATATATATATAAATATATAATAATATGAGAAAGAGAGGATGCGTAATTTTTCCGAGATGAAATAAAGCGAAATAAATGCTCAATTACAAATGTAAGTGCTGTATTTTAAAAATATAAACTTTATACAGATTATTAGCAAGGCATACCTTAGTTTCTGCTTTTGTCCTTCTCAGGATGCTTATTTCATGCCTCAAGTGTTAGTAAACAAACAAGTTTGTTTTACTACACATTAGAAGCATGAAATAAGCATCCGACAGAAGCAAACAAAACCAAAACCTTAGGTAAAAATGCTCGCAAAACCTCTGTATAAACATATATTTAATAAAAAAATTAAATATAATTCACGCACTATATATCCTTTAATTGCTTAGAGTCAGAACCATCTTTCTAAGTATAGCACCCTATCCAAATTTGCTGAAGGAATTATTTACCATTGAATAGCTGGATTGAATTGTCTTCGAGTTAATTTTTCAAAACTGCACAACTTCGAGTTCACCTAAGGATTATATATTCATATATAATATAATATATAATAATATCCTTACTTGCTTATATTGGAACCTCTTCTAAGTAGAGGCATCTAGCCAAATTCGTAGAATAACTATGACCATGAAATAGCTTGGATTGGATTTGTCTTGATTAATTTTTCAAAACTGCCACAAACTCTAGTTTCACCTAAGGGATCCTTATATAATAAATATATATATATATAAGATATACTACGCACACACACAACATATATTCCTTTACTGCTTTATAGTCAGAAACCTCTTTCAAAGATATGCACCTATCCAAATTGCGTAGAATAAACTATTTACCATTGAATAGCTTGGTTCTTTGGATTAATTTTTCAAAACTGCACTACTCGAGTTTCACCGTAAAAGGATCTATAATATATAATATAGGCACGCACCATAAAATATTTATACATACGCACGCACACATTTATATCCTTTACTTGCTTTACAGTCAGAAACCAATCTTTTCAATATTAGCATCTATCCAAATTGCTTAATAAACTATGTACCATTGAATAGCTTGATTGAATTGTATTTGAGTTAATTTTTCAAGACAAAAGCCCAGTTCATCATTAAACTCAATAACCTGTTTTCTGTGACAAATTCTGAATCTCAACTCACCTTTTCTAATCCTTTCAAAACTGATTACTGTTGTAACCCTTTCTCATACTAACACCTCCAACCCTCCGTCGGGACAGGTGTCCAGTAGCTTCGCCACTGGACGATGAATGGTAAATTAATTAGCGTCGATCCCAGGAGGCCATCCCCTCCAAGGGCATACCTGCCCCCTTGACTTAAATGGCAGGGCGTTTATTGCCCAGCGCCTGAGCGCCCCCCTTTTGAAGGAATGCCGACGGGATCGCAATTTTTCCACCTGCACCCATGAGTCTCGGCTTGGTGTCCACGTACCAATAGGGCCTTCGTGCCTGACCCGTACGAGTGGGGTACTGGCGAAAATAAACCCTTCTCATTACTTACTACTTCTTCTGTTCATCTTCTATCTTAGGTTCTTCTTCTTGGACTTCTCGGTTGGTCGGTCGCATTAAACTTCATTTCTTCCTATATCAGTTCTTTTACCAAACATTTACCAACTACAAGACCGTGCAGTGAAGCTGAAATTATAGCGTCACCCAGAGCCATCCCCAGGCAATACCTGAGAACATTCACCAACTACCAAGACCGTGTTATTTTTTTCTTAAAACTTTATTTCCTTAACTAAACATTTCATGTAACAACATAGCGTGCGTATGCTGAGTTCCAGTTAAGGCAGAACATCTCACTGCCGAGTCCAACTGAAAACTGAGACCCAACCAGTCCCACATGACTTCACGTATTTCGCGGCTTCGACTATTCCGTGAAAGTCCCGCCCAGATATTAAAGGGCCATCCCTTTAGAAATACAGAGGATTGACAATAACTTATGCAACCGCATAATTATTAAAATACTTTCTTTTATGTAAAGGTGTTGTTTAGTTTTACAGTATATCCAACCCTTTTCAATCATTTAATGCTTATATTAATGGCAGTGCAAACATCCTTAAATAAGATTAATTTGAATACAGTAGTCAGATTTAAAATGTTAGACCTGTATTACTTATTATGTATGTCTTACACCGCTATGTATTATGTTACCCCGATCTGTGCTGTATATAAAATGTTTTGCTATCAACCTTTCGCGGTTTCAACCTTCAAGCTATTAATCACTTTGAATTCTTTACACAAAGAATATTTTTTAAAAAAGAAAGCATTTTAGCACAAAAGATTTTGTGACATAATTTAAGAAACTTTCCACTTAAAGTTTATAGCAAATAGGTAAGTTTATTTTGGCAAAGAAAGCCATCTTCTTTTCAAAGCAAAAATGAAGAAGAAGAAAAAGGAACAGTGGAATATTGAATTCCAGAGGAAAAGATCTAATCTACCAAGTGGCTGGTTAGTAAATAAAATAAGGAAAAGGAAGAAGAAAAAAAAATGGTACATCCTCCTCCTCTTTTTTTTTTGTTTTTTTTTTACTTTTTCTTTTTGACTTTATCAGTCATAATATTTTTTATTCTTAATATGCTTCTTAGAGCATCTCCAATTTTATTAAATTTTTACTATAATCTTTCTTCTTTTTTTTAATTCCGTAAAACACACTTTAATTAGTTCTAATATTGTTAAATTGTGATTTTTAGTGTGTGTAATATGTGTAGTGTTTATGTGATTTGGGTGTTGTAGATGTTATATAATATATATATATATAATATTATGGTTGTTTACATACCATAATTTGTGTGTGGTGTGATATATTGTTGTGTGTGTGTGGGTGAATATCACTTAATCGGTTTTTTTTTTTTGTTTTTCGTTTTAAATATACTTTGTCTCGTACTTGAAGTTATCTTAGTTGTTTTGTGTGTCACAAAATTTCATTTAAATCCTCTTTATTTCATTACAACATACTGCATAAGTATTGTAAGATGGTCTTATTTAAAAAAAAAAAAAAAAAAGAAAAGCCTTAAAAGGCGTAGACTCACTTTAACGTCAAGTTTGAACAATTATTCATATTTAAAGTACATTTTATCTTTTTTTTATCTTTGATTTTTACTGTGCGACATGAAATATGCGTACAGAAAAACGGTTTCGTTCATTCGAGATATCAGATACCTTGAAAAACCCCTTTAAATAAATATAATTTCAAATGGGTTAATTCTGTTATTTTCTAGACTTTTGTAAGAAACAAATTTGTTTTGTTTTTGCGTATTGAATATTTTGGTATATAAGCCGTGCTGCGATCCACCATTTAAATTTATAGACTAAATTATATACATGGTTTAAAAACCTCACCAATCCAACAGCCAGAATATGTGTTGGTATAACTATTTAATCGTTGATACTGACAGACGTCCATCAAATCATGACGAGACCTGCAAATGACTGGGGAGCACCCAAGAACAACTGAAGATTCTCACTAAGGGATTGTTAACACAAAGGATCTCCGGCTGGACACGCTCTGCTTGGAATCCTCAAAGGATGCCACAAAAATTATAACAATTGTGGCATATCAACCTCTGGGTCATTAATGCAGACTAAGTTTGATCGTAATGATGTTGCTGACTTCTATTTAGGTCGAAAATTTAAACAGAAAGTTTTTTGGTTACCCAATGACAGTTAAACTACAGTCTATGAATTAACATTTTGCAAATGGTTAGCGTTTAGCGATTAAGGTGTTTATACGTATGCTAAAAAAAAAAAAAACAAAAAACCCCAAAGTATATACATTTAAGTTAAAAAATATTGTTTAAACTAAGTTAGTAAATATACATGCAATACTAACACAAACAAACTTCTCAATAATAATCAATAATAATTTCAATGGTAATTAAATGTATAGTAATTTGGGTTTTCGTTTATTCTTTTAAGCAAACCTAATTAAAAAAACCTTAATCCCAAATGTAACCCAATTCGCAAATGTTATCATAGACTGTATTAAAACTGTCATTGGGTGACTACCAAAAAACTTTCCTTTTAATTCCACCTAAATCAGAAGTCAGCATCATTTGATTATAGTGGCTTCTTTAATCCTTTTAAATTTCTGTGGTGGTTGTTTTACTGCATGTTCACATTTTGGTATTGTATGCCCGAATAGATTGTTTTATAATCTGTGAATTCATTGTTTTTTTTGTCGAACTCAATTTTTAAAAACATCTTTAATACTCATTTTTTAAAAATCTATTTAACCTTATACATGTACGCCTAACAGTACGTTCCACTCCGAGTTCAGGTGACATCGGAGTAATGGTTATAAAAGGTATTCTACAACATTCTAGTTAAACTTCATGGTACTAACAAAAACTTCCGTGTTAAATTTTTTCCGACCTAAATCAGAAGTCAGCCGAATTGTTGAAAAAAATGTATTTATGGTATAATTATAACTATGTTTCAATTGCTAATATTTGGGTCCAAGCCCACATCCTTGAGCGAATATGTAAAATATTGGATGGTCTTCTTGACAAAAAAACTGACTTAGTTATTAAAAGTAACCCAACAAGGTTTGTGGACATTATGTAAAACCAACCAACCAACCCAACCAACGAATCTTTTATTCTTTTTTGTTATGCTTATTCAATTAACAATGCTTATCAGTTGTCTCCAAACAAAATTAATGTCAAATTGATAAATTGAAAAAACAGGGCATTAAACATTCTTTGATAGGTAGGGAAACATACTCTTGTGGGTGGTATATTTGTATATATAGCAGGTCGTTCCTTACAGTGCCGCAAGCCGCGACACCATGTTTGCATCGATAAATCGTTCTACTGTACTGCAGGACGCCCGTTGTAGAAAATGCCACTAAACCGCGATCACTCGAATTAGTCCCCCGATACTAACTCTGCAGTCCGGCCACGCTTCCACGCACATTTAGTTAATTTATTGTGTGTGTATGTTGTAATTTGAATAATGCATGGGTTGTGTGTAGTGTTATTTGTATAATATGCAGGGTGTGTGGATGTGTTATATTTTAATATATGCATGGTGTTGTGTATTAATATATATATGCATGATAGGGGGTATATAGTTGTTGGTATATAATATATAATATATGATTTGTGTGGTGTTGTGTATATATAATATAATAATATAATATATGGATGGGGTGTGTGTGTGTGTGTATATATATGGTGTGTGTGGTGTATATATATGGTCTGGTGTATATATATATATGTGTTGTGGTGTTATATATATATAGGGTTGTTGTTATATAATATATATATAATATATATGAGTGTGTGGTTGTGATATAATGGATGTGTATATGTATGTGCCTTAATATGACAACTCTGCTAAACACTTTGATTTTCGAAAAACATTGTGTGTTGTGTATAATATGTATGGGTGGATATGTATGTGGGTGTTGGGGTGTAATATATGGGCGTGTGTATATATGTATGGGGTGTGTTGTATATATATGATGGGGTGTATATATATATGGCACGGTTGTGGTGGTATATATATATGATGGGGTGTGTGTGTGTATATATATGATGGTGTTTTTTTCTTGTATGTAAATATGATGGTTGTGTTATATATATATATATATGATGTTTGGTGTGTATATTATATATATGATGGTGTTGTGTGTATATATAGGGTGGGGTGTGGGGTAATAATAAATATTGGGATGGGTGGGTATAATATATGGTGGGGTGGTGTGTATAGATAGGGGTTGGGGTGTGTGTATATATATGGATGATAAAATATATCCATACTAAATTATGTAATGTGTGTGTGTGGCGGTCTAAAGGTTATATTAATATATATGACATGTGTGTGTGTATATAAATATATGTATGTATGTGCACATGATTCTTTGTAATAAACAAAAGAACATTTCCCATTTCTTAACTTATCAAAGAAATAAGAGAAAATACCTTTTGATAAAATACACTCTGACCTTTGCTCATAAAAGCAAATAATAACTATCCCCCTTAAAGAATTAAAATAACTGAAAGATAAAAAACAAAAAAAGAATTCCTTTTTCATCTATTAAAGAATGGTAGAAAGAATTGCTGCAGCCAAGCAAAGAATATCTTTTTAAAGAAAAATCCACAAGAGCCTTTAGACAAAGTCATTTCAAACAAAATGTATTCATTACTTTCCAAGAATAAAACAATAATATTAAAATCATAATACAAAACTATAATATACCCTTATTTACAGTTAATTCTCTGCTCGTAACTCGAATCATTTTAATGTATAAATGTTAATAAAAAAATATATACAAAAAATCTGAAAACACGTGTTGAGAAAAAACCAAAATTCAAACCATTTTACTGACCTTTTACATAGACCTGACTACAGTTAATTCGTTCTGCTCTAACTCGAATCATTTTAATGTTATATATTATGTTAATAAAAAAGTATATACAAAAATCTGAAACATGGTGAGGAAAAACCAAAAATTCAAACCAATTTTAACTGACCTTTTACAAGTACCTGACTACATTTAATTCTCTCTCCTAACTCAAATCCATTTTAATGTATAATTATGTTAATAAAAAAAGTATATACAAAAATCTGAAAACACTGTTAGAAAAACAAAATTCCAAACCATTTTACGAACCTTTTACATAGCACCTTAACTTACGAGTTTTAATTCGTTCTGCTCTAACTCAAATCATTTTAATGTATTATATTATGTTAAATAAAAAAAGTAATATACAAAAATCTGAAACACCGTGTTGAGAAAAACCAAAATTCAAACCATTTTACACCTTACAAGGTACCTTACTTACAGTTAATTCTCTGCTCGTAAACTCAATCATTTTTAATTATATTATTATGTTAATAAAAAAAAGTATATACAAATCTAAAACATGTTTGAGAAAAACAAAATTCAAACCATTTACTACCTTTTACATAGTACCATTACTTACAGTTTAATTCTTCTGCTCGTAACTCAAAATCATTTTGCACCTATATGATTTCACCAACCCCTATTCCCTTGCAACTCAACCCATTTATTATTATTGTGCTAGAAATCAGTGGCCTAGGTCCCATTCTGGAAAAACAAATAAAACTCTATCTGATTGAGTTTACCAGTTCTGGAGTTGGGGAATGTGAGCACCCCTCATCACCATCTCCCTGGCCACTCGACCCGGATTAGTACCTTTAGTCCCACTTGGGTTTAAATAGAAAACATGAATGATAAACAATTATTATCCATTAAGAAATGATTTAGTTCAAAAACTTATCGGCATTAAATGACCCACTTGAGGTTGATATGTCGTAAAACAAAACAAACCAAACCAAATCAAATCATTTAATATATTAATTATTTAATAAAAAAAAACGTATATTACAAAAATCATGAAACACTGTTTGGAAAAAACAAAATTAGCAAATACCAATTTTACCGACCTTATCTTTCTATGTATCCCTATATATATCTATAGCAAATTTATTTTGAATTTTTTAAAATATAAAGTTTTTCTCAACACGTATGTTTTCATGATTTTGTATATACAGTTTTTTATAAACATAATATATATATAAAATGATTTGATTTGGTATTGGTTTGTTTGTTTACGACATATCAACCTCAGGGGTCATTTAATCACATAAATTTGAAATAAATTCAAATTCTTAATGATAATACAATTTTGTTATCAACTCATGTTTTCTATTTTTAAACCCATAGATGACCCTAACATGTACTTACCACTCGGTGTCAGAGTGACCAGGGAGCAATTGATAAGGGGCTCCAACAAATTCCCCAAAACCTCCAGAACTGGAACCTCACCATCAGATAGAGTTTAACTCATTCCCAGACATGAAGACCTTACAGGCACTGATTTCTAGCACCCAATATAGAAAAAAGGTGGAGCTTCATAAGGGCAAAGGGGTGGGGAAATCAATAGTGCAAATGATTTGAATTACGAGCCAAAACGAATTAAACTCGTAATCAAATTACCTATGCTAAAAGTCAGTAAAATGTTGAATTTTGTTTTTCTCAACACATGTTTCAGATTTTTGTATTTATACTTTTTAGTTAACATAATATATACATTAAAATGATTTGAGTTACGAGCAGAACGAATAAACTCGTAATCAACGTTACCTATGTAAAAGGTCCGTAAAATTTTGAATTTTGTTGTTCTCAACACTGTTCAGATTTTCGATACTTTTTATAACATAATATATACATTAAATAATTTGAGTTACAGCAGAAAACGAATAAAACTCGTAAGTCAACGACCTATGTAAAAGCGTCCGAAAATGGTTTGAATTTTGTTTTTCTCAACAACTGTTTCAGATTCCTGGATATACTTTTAAACATAATATATACATTTTAAAATATTTAGTTACGACAAACGAATTAAACTCGTAAGTCAAGGTACCTATTAAAATGTCAGTAAAATTTTTGAAATTTGGTTTTTCTCAAACACATGTTTCAGATTTGATATACTTTTTTTATTAACAAATATATACATTAAAATGATTCGGAGTTACGAGCAAACGAATTAAAACTCGCTAATCAAGTAACCTATGTAAAAAGCGCAAGTAAAATGTTTGAATTTTGTTTCTCAACACGTGTTTCAGATTTTTATATACCTTTTTTATAACATAATATATACATTAAAAATGATTTCAGTTTAACGACAAACAATTAAACTCGAAATCAAGACCTATGAATAGTGTGTATTATTATTCTAATATTATGTTTATCTGAACGTATGAAAACCAATTCTTTTCTTGAATGACCTGGTCTAAAGCTATTGTGAATTTTTCTTTAAAAATATTCTTTCGTGGCTCAGCAAATTCTCTACCATTCCTTTAAATAGATGAAAAGAAAATTCTTTTTTGTTTTTATCTTTTTCAGATTATTTAATCTCTAGCGGATATATTATTGTTTTATGAGCAAAATTCAGACGTGTATATCAAAATGAGTTTCTCTTAATACATTATAATTAAGAAATGGAAAAAATTTCTTTTTATTAAAAAGAATCAGTGCACATACATACCATATATATTAAACACACACAACACATTGCATATAATACCCACCCCACCCCACACCACACATATACACATACCCATCCCAATATATACCACACACACCCACACACCCATATATATACACACCACACCCACCCATATATATACACACACCCACCATATATATATAATACACACACACCCACCACACCCATATAATACACACACACCCATCCATATAATAATACACACCCACACACACTCCATATATATATATATATACACCCACCACACACCATATATATAACACACCCATCCATATATATACACACACACACACACCCATCCAATATATAACACCCACCCACACACCACCCATCCATAATATATACACACCATCCATATATATACACACACACCCAACATATATACACACACCCACCCATATATATACAACACCCACCACACACACCCATACATATACACACCCATCCATATAAGACAACAACAGCACACACAACACCACCAAACATATACACACCCATCCAATATATACACAACACACACACACCCATACATATATATATAATATATATATAACACCACACAACACCATATATATATATACACAACCACACACACCCATAAATATATAACACACACACCCATTATATTATACACACACCACACCCCCATATATATACACACACACACACAACCCATCCATAATATATATATTATAAAAATATACACCACACCAACACAACACACACCCATCCAATATAATATAATATATACACACACACATCATAAATATACACCCCCTCATACATGCAATATAGTATAAACACACACCCATGCAGTATATATACAAATATACACACATAACACACACACACACATGCATATATATACAAATATACACACATACAACACACACCCATGCATATATATACAAATATACACACATACACACACACACCCATGCATATATATACAAATATACACACCCACAGAGTATGTTTCCCCCCTCCTCATCAAAGAATGTTTAATGACCCTGTTTCTCACATTTATCAATTTGACATTAACATTTTGTTTGGAGACAACTGATAAGATTTAACTGAATAAGCAATAACAAAACAAGAATAAAAGATTCGTTGGTTGGTTGGTTGGTTGGTTTTACATAATGTCCACAAACCCTTGTTGGGTTATTTAATACTCAAGTCAGTCTTTTTGCAAGCAAGACCATCCAATATTTTACATTTCCTCAAAGATGTGGGATTGGACCCAAAAATATAAGCAATTGAACAATAGTTATAATCTATACATAAATACATTTATTTTCTACCAAAATATCGGCTGACTTCTGATTTAGGTCGGAAAAAATTAACACGGTAAGTTTTTGTTAGTACCCAATGACAGTTTAACTCAGAATGTGGAATACCTCTTTATCACCATTAGTTGCATGTCCACCCTGACTCGGAGTGGAAGTACCTGTTAGGGTACCATGTATAGGTTAAATAGATTTTTAAAAAATGAGCATTAAAGAATGTACTTTTAAAAATTGAGTTGAAAAAAAAAAAAAAAAAAAAAAAATGAATATCCAACAAGAATTAATAAAACAATCTATTCGGCATAAAATAACCCAACAATGATTGACATGCCGTAAAAACCAACCAACCAACCAAACGTAAATTTAAAAGGATTAAAGAAGCCAACATATAATCAAAATGAAATGCTGACTTCTGATTTAGGTCGGAAAATTAAAACGGAAATTTTTTGTAGTACCAATGACAGTTTAACTACAGTCTATGAATAAACATTTTGCGAATTGGGTTACAGTTTTAGAGGATTAAGGTTGTTTTTAATTAGGTATTGCTTAAAGAAAATAAACAAAAAACCCAAATTACTATACATTTAATTAACCATTGAAATTAATTATTGAATCTATTATTGAGACAGTTGTTTGTTAGTATTGCAATGTATAATTCAATTAAACTTAGTTTAACAAAATATTTTCAACATTAAATGTATAGTAATTTGGGTTTTTGTTTATTTTTTTTTAAGCAATACATAATTAAAAACAACCTTAATCCCCTAAAACCGTAACCCAATTTGCAAAATGTTAATTCATAGACTGTAGTTAAACTGTCATTGGGTACCACCAAAAAACTTTCCGTTTAAATTTTCCGACCTAAATCAGAAGTCAGCCAAAACATCACTACGAATCCAAAACTTAGTCGCATTAAATGACCCACAGAGGTTGATATGCCACAATGTTATAATTTTTGTGGCCATCCTTTGAGATTCAAGCAAGAGCGCTGTCCAGCGGAGATCCTTTGTGTTAAGCAATCCTTAGTGAAGAATCCTTCAGTTGTTCCTTGGTGCTCCCCAGTCTTGCAGGTCCTTCGTCAATGATTGCAAATGGACGTCTGTCAGTATCAACGATTAAATAGTTAACCAACCACATATTCTGGCTGTTGATTGGCTGAGGTTTAAACCATGTAATATCACTTAGTCTATAAATTTAAATGGTGGATCGCAGCACGGCTTATATACCCAAAATATTCCAATACGCAAAACAAAACAAATTGTTACATAGCAAACAAGTCTAGAAAATAACAGAATTAAACATTTGAAATGTATATTATATTTAAGGGGTTTTCAAGGATATCTGATATCTCCGAATGAACCCAAAACCGTTTCTGTACGCCATATTTCCATGTAAACGCACAGTAAATCAAAGATAAAAAAAAAGATAAAATGTACTTTAAATATGAATAATTGTTCTAAACTTGAGTTAAAGTGAGTCTACGCCCTTTAGGATTTTTTTATTATTTTTTTTAAATAAAGACCATCTTACAATACTTATGCAAGTACTGGTTGTATGAATAAAGAAGGATTTTAAATGAAATCTGTGACAACAAAAAACAACATAACAGATAAACTTCAAGTACGAGACCAAAAGTATATTTAAAAAACCAAAAAACAAAAAAAAAAAAAACCGAATTAAGTGATATTCACACACACACACACACACAAATATATCCACACAACACACACAAATATAGGTATGTACACACACATATATATATATATATATATATATATATACATACATACACACACACAAATACACACACATAAACATACACATAATTACACACACATAAACATACACAATTACATATAGACACATAATTAAAGTGTGTTTACTGAATTAAAAAAAAAAGAAGAAAAAAGCTTATAGTAAATATTATAAAAATTGGAGATGTCTAAAGAAGCATATTAAGATAAACAAAAATATTATGAACTGATAAAAGTCAAAAAGAAAAAGTAAAAAAAAAAAAAAAAAAAAAAGAGGAGGAGGATGTACACCAATTTTTTTTTCTTCTTCCTCTTCTCTATTTTATTTACATAAACAAGCCACTTTGGTAGATAGAAATCTTTTTCCTCTGGAATTCATATCCACTTGTCTCCTTTTTCTTCTTCTTCATTTGCTTATGAAAAAGAAGATGGCTTCTTTTGCCAAGAAACCTTAACTATTTAGCTATAAACTTTAAGTGGAAGATTTTCTTAAAATTATGTCACAAAATCTTTGATGCTAAATGCTTTCTTTTTTAAAAAATATTCTTTGTGTAAGATTCAAAGTGATAATACTTGAAGATGAAACCCCGACAAAGGTTGATAGACAAAACATTTTATATACAGCACAGAATAACAGGGTACATAATACATAGAGGTGTACATGAACATACATACATAAGTAATACAAGGTTACATTTTAAAATCTGACTACTGTATTCAAAATTAATCTTATTTAAGGATGGTTTGCCAACTGCCATTAATATAAGCATTAAATGACTTGAAAAGGGTTGATATACTGTAAAACTAAACAACCAGCCTTTACATAAAAAAAGTATTGTTACATAATCTATGCGGTTGCATAAGATTATTGTCAATCCTCTGTATTTCTAAAGGGATGGCCCTTCTCATATCATGGGCGGGACTTTCCACGGAATAGTACAGAAAGCCCGCGAAAATACGTGAAGTCATGTGGGACCTGGTTGGGTCCTCAGTTTTCAGTTGGACGTCAGGCAGTGAAGATGTTCTGCCTTAACTGGAACTCAGCATACGCACGCTATGTTAGTTACATGAAATGTTTAGTTAAGGAAATAAAAGTTTAAGAAAAAATAACACGGTCTTGTAGTTGGTGAATGTCTCAGGTATTGCCTGGAGGGATGGCCCTCTGGGATCGACGCTATTAATTTACCAGCTCACTGCACGGTCTTGTAGTTGGTAAATGTCTTGGTAACAAGACTGATATAGAAGAAATGAGTTAAGTGCGACCGACAACCAAGACGAAGTCCCCAAGAAGAAGAACCTAAGATAGAAGAGAACAGAAGAATAGTAAGTAATGAGAAGGGTTTATTTTCCCCAGTACCCCACTCGTACCGGGTCAGGCACGAAGGCCCTATTTACGTGGGACACCCACAAGCCGAGACTCATGGGTGGCAGGTGGAAAAATTGCGATCCCGTCGGCATTCCCTCAAGGGGGGCGCCTCAGGCGCTGGGCAAAAAACCCAGCCCTGCCCCTTAAGTCAAGGGGCAGGTATTGCCTGAGGGATGGCCCTCTGGATCGACGCTATTAATTTACCATCTCACCGTCCAGTGGCCGAAGCTCACTGGACACTGTCCGAAGGACGGGTTGGAGGTGTAAGTAATGAGAAGGGTATACAACAGTATCAGTTTGAAAGGATTAGAAAAGGTGAGTTGAGATTAAAGAATTTGTCACAGAAAACAGGTTATTGAGTTTAATGATGAACTGGCTTTTGTCTTGAAAAATTAACTCAAATACAATTCAATCCAAGCTATTCAATGGTACATAGTTATCTACAGCAATTTGGATAGATGCCTATACTTAGAAAAGAGGTTCTGACTGTAAAGCAAGTAAAGGATATAAATGTGTGCGTGCGTATGTATATATTTATGTGCGTGCCTATATATATATATATATAAGATCCTTACGGTGAAACTCGAGTAGTGCAGTTTGAAAAATTAACTCAAAGACAACCCAAGCTATTCAATGGTACATAGTTATCTACAGCAATTTGGATAGGTGCCTATACTTAGAAAAAGGTTCTGACTATAAAGCAAGTAAAATATATTGTGTGTGTGGATATATATATATATATTATATATATATATATATAAGATCCTTACGCGGTGAAACTAGAGTTGGCAGTTTGAAAAATTAACCAAAGACAATCCAATCCAAGCTATTCAATGGTACATAGTTATCTACAGCAATTTGGATAGATGCCTATACTTAGAAAAGAGGTTCCAACTATAAAGCAAGTAAAGGATATATATATATATATATATATATATATATATATATAAGATCCTTACGGTGAAACTCGAGTTGTGCAGTTTGAAAAATTAACTCGAAGACAATTCAATCCAAGCTATTCAATGGTACATAATTATCTACAGCAATTTGGATAGGTGCCTATACTTAGAAAAGAGGTTCTGACTATATTAAAGGATATATATGTGCGTGCAAATATATATATTAATTTTTTTTATAAATATAACTGTTTATACAGAGGTTTTAGCGAGCATTTACCTAAGGTTTCTGGCTTTTGCCTTCTTCAGGATGCTTATTTCATGCTTCTAATGTGTTAGTAAACAAACTGTTTGTTTACTAACACATTAGAGGCATGAAATAAGCATCCTGAAGAAGGCAAAAGCCAGAAACCTTAGGTAAATGCTGCTAAAACCTCTGTATAAACAGTTATATTTAATAAATACAGCACTTACATTTGTAATTGAGCACTTTATTTCCCTTTATTTCATCTCGGAAAAATTACCAATCTCTCTCTCTCTCTATATATATATATAATATATATATATATAATATATATATATATATATATAAGATCCTTACGGTGAAACTAGAGTTGTGCTGTTTGAAAAATTAACTCCAAGACAATCCAAGTTATTTATTGGTACATAGTTATCTACAGCAATTTGGATAGGTGCCTATACTTAGAAAAGAGGTTCTAACTACAGTTTAGCTCAATCGATAGAGTGTCCGACACCGGCCTTCGCCAACTCAGCATATAAGTAGCACAGTGTTCTGTGTGGTAAAGTAAGGAGCTGATGGTAGGTGTGGCTCTCCACCTCAGCTGCAAAAAACAATCTCCTTGGTCTAGTGCTAGTGAAAAGGAGATAGACACCCTCACTGATTGGCCGATACCAACTTTAGGCCACCCCAATGACTTTACTTAATTACTTATAAAGCAAGTAAAGGATATATATATGTGTGTGCATGTATATCTGTAGATATATATATATATATATATATATATATATATATATATGCGTGTGTGTGTGTGTGTCGAAGCGCATGGTGTAATGGTTAGAGACGTAGCAAATGGACTTGTCGACCCGAGTTCAAATCCTGGAGGAGGCTGTTTGTTTTTCACATAGCGCTAATACCCTTGTGAAAGGTATGCATCCAACTACTCTCCCTCCAGCTATGGGTAAATAGTAGGGCAGACTAAGCTTTTTAACCTTGACTAGGTAACCAGTCTAGGTTTGGTTTGGTTTGGGGCATATCTACCTCAGTGGGTCATTTAATGCCAATAAAGTTTTGAAATAAATCAATTCTTAATGGATAATACAATTTTTTTATAAATACATTTTTCTATTTAACCCATAGATGGGACCCTAACAGGTATTACCACCCGGGTCAGAGTGGACTAGGGAGCAATGGTCACCATCAGATAGAGTTTAACGTCATTCCCAGGACATGTAGACCCTCAGTCACTGCCTTCTAGCATCCATATGATAAAAAGGGGTTGGGGCTTGCCATAAGGGCAATAGGGTTGGGGAAAATCATATAGGTGCTAGGGCTTGACGTGACCAGCCAATTGATCGGAGGGGGCCCTCTCTGACCGCCCGTCTAGCCCAAGATAGGGACAAAGTGGAGTATTGCAAGTCATGAACTGCTCATCCACCTGGGTTCTATCCTTAAGCATCACGGGTTGCCACCTACGGCAGTTTTACCCCTCTGCAGAGGTGCAGTCGTTGAATTCTAACGCCGCAGCCGACAGGGTGGCCAGTCTAAGAGAAGGAAAACTCTGAACTCAAACATGTAAAACGCTCAGGAAACTGACCTTGTGTCACATCTGCTCATGCGGAGGGGTTGGTAAATACATATTAAGCAAGTATAGGACTGGTAAAGCACTCGCCTAGCTAATTGCAAGGTGCCTGATTTGATACTGGCTCTTGCCAATTCAGCGCACAAGTAGCATAGGGATCTGTGCAGTAAAGTAAAGAGCTGATGGTAAGTGTGGTATTCCACCTCAGGCACAAAAACAATCTCCTTTGTCTAGTACTAGTGAAAAGGGGATAGACTACCTCGCTGTCTGGCTGATACTGATATTAGGTCACCCAATCGACTTTACTTACTTATAAAGCAGAAGTTGACAATTGTACTTTAAGATTAATAAAGTTTTAAAAAGGTATATCAGACAGGGCCTGTGCTAGCTGTGACGCCAGACTAGACACCAGCTGCATATAACAAAGAAGGGCCTAATACTGACCTTTCAGGGAGGGGGTGGGGGGAGAGAGAAAATTGTTGATAATTTTTTTTCTCAGTTTGGTTTGAGCAGAGATGCTGATAGGAACACGTTCTGCATCCCTAACACACAAAAATCTAAAAGGATGCAGTAAAATCATATCCATGTGTCCCAGTGTTTTTCTTTTTTCTTCCCTCACTATTTCAAGCTAACTGTAAATACATCTCAATAGTTTCTTAGAAATGAAATACACAGGATAGGTTACAAGGTAGAAATTAGATGGCTTTAGTTGTTTCCCTAGATTATAAATAAAAACCCTACAATCTATTAAGAAACTTTAGTTGGGACCCATTAAATTTCCCGGGGACACATTTAAAGCAAATAGGCCACCATGTTGACTTTAATTTACTTATAAAGCAAGAGTCGACATTTGTACTTTAAGACTAATAAAGTTTTAAAAAAGGTATATCAGACAGGGCCTGTGCTATTGGTGAGGCCAGTCTAGACACCAGCTGCATAGGACAAAGAAGGGCCTAGTACTGACCTTTTGAAGAGAAAGTGAAGAAAAATAAAAAATGTTGATAATTTTTTTTGCTGGTGTGGTTTGAGCAGAGATGCACATATTTGCTTTGAATGAGTCGGGGGGGGGGTAATGGGTAACAACTAAAGTTTCTTAATAGATTATAGGGTCTTTATTTAAGATCAGGGAAAACAACTAAACTCCTACCTTGTAACCTATCCTGTGTAATTCATTTCTAAGAAACTATTGAAATATATTTATAGTTAGCTTGAAATGGTGAGGGAAAAAAAAAGAAAAACACTGGGATGCATGGATATGAGTTTACTGTGTCCTTTTAGATTTTAATGCATCAGGGACGCAGGATGCTTACCTATCGGCATCTCTGCAAGAGTTTACCACTATAAACTAACTAAATCATCCGTGTAATCAATTTTTGTGTCAAGGATGCAGGACGCGTTCCTATCAGCATCTGTGTGTGTGTATGTGTATGAATATATATATATATATATAGTGGTTAGAGTCGTGGAAAATGTACTCGTCGATTCGATTTCAATTCCTAGACGAAGCTGTTGGCATTTCACATAGCGCTAATATCCTTGGGAAAGGTATGAATCCATATATCCTCCCTCCAGCTCTGGGTTAAATAGTAGGTCAGACTGGGCCCTTCAGCCTTTGGGTAGGTAACCAGTCTAGGAGAGGGATAACTCTAAATTCAAAATTCCTGAGGTCGGTCGTTGATTGGGTTTGTGGCAACCCTTGATGCACCAATTTTTTCCTATCAACTGTGCCAAAAAGTGTGGATGGTCCCAACAAGCCTTCATCACTATAAACAAATCACTGTGTGGGTGTTCATTGTGTGTATGAACCCTCATGCGTAGAAAATCAACGAGAGAGTCCATAATATATATGCTATATTTATAAGTCAAGAGTGATGAAAATCATTTTAGAGTCCCAGAGAAAATTTCTGGGTCCCAACTAAACTCCTACCTTGTAATCTATCCTATGTAATTCATTTCTAAGAAACTATGAAATGTATTTACAGTTAGCTTGAAATGATGAAGAAAACACGAAAAACACTGGGATGCATGGATAAGATTTTATTGAGTCCTTTTAGATGTTTGTGCGTCAGGTCAGGGACGCAGGACATGTACCTATCAGCATCGGAGTAATGACCTTTCAGAGATAGAGGAAAAAACCCAAAAAGAAACAAGATCTAAATAGACTTTAAGTAAATACTAGAAAAATCACCCCACCCCATCAGTTAAGTTTTCATAAAAAGAAAAAAAAAAAAAAAAAAGAAAAAAAAAAGGCAAGTTGATAATTTTTTTTTGTGTTTGTGGGGGTCAGGTAGTTAACCTTGCCCTCAGTGCAAAATAATCTGGCATCATCCATACTGGTGAGAAATCAATTCAAAAATATTGATAGCACCTTGATTCGAAGTTGCTTGCCAAAAAAAAAAGTTATTTTAAAACACTTTTGTAAAATTCTAGCAGATATCTGATCATAAAACTATGGCAGTATAATTAGATATGCAAATAACTCCCACATTTTGAACAGTCACTCTCTGGTGCAAGTGAATATAAGCAAGTGGCAATGGTAGCTCCATCTGGCTAATGTCTCATCTTTTTTTTTAATATACAAGCAATGGCGTAAATAACTCCTACATTTTAAACAGCCACCTGTCTGGTGGTAAGTGAATATAAGCAAGTGGCAATGGTAGCTCCATCTAGCTAATGCCTTACCTTTTTTTAAATATATAAGCTGTGGCAGAAAAATCTCCCATATGTTAAACAGTTGCTTGTCTGGTGCAAGTCAATATAAGCAAGTGGCAATGGTAGCTCCATCTAGCTACGGTATCATCATTTTTTTAATATACAAGCGATGACGGAAATACCTATCTAAATAACTCCTACATTTTGAACAGTCACCTCTCTGGTGCAAGTGAATATAGGCAAGTGGCAATGGTAGCTCCATCTAGCTTATGTCTTACCAGATATATTTTTTACATTTTAAACAGTCACCGGTCTGGTGCAAGTGAACTTAGGCAAGTGGTAATGGTAGCTCCATCTAGCTAATGTCTCATCATTTTTTTAATATACAGATTGGGGCAGAAATACCTACCATATTTTAAACAGTCACCTGTCTGATGCAAGTGAACTTAGGCAAGTGGCAATGGTAGCTCCATCTAGCTAATGTCTTACCTTTTTTTTAATATATAAGCTGTGGCAGAAATACCTCCCATATGTTAAACAGTTACTTGTTTGGTGCAAGTGAACTTAGGCAAGTGGCAATGGTAGCTCCATCTAGCTACTGTCTTATATTTTTTTTTTGTCCTATACAAACATAGCTAAGACTGGTGCACACACCATGCATTTGCTGTTAAAACTTGAATCTGTAATTGCTACACAGAGAGATTTTCATGCTCATTTCAAGTTAAGTTGGAATGATGCTGTTTTGGATAGAAAATCAATACTGCTATGGTGTACACTATGGGTTTGTAGTTGAAATGTTTTTTAAAGTCTGGTGAATCTGTAATTGCTACACAGAGAGATTTTCATGCTCATTTCATGTTAAGTTGGAATGATGCTGTTTTGGATATAAAATCAATACTGCTATGGTGTACACTATGTGTTTGTTGTTGAAATGTTTTTTAAAGTCTGGTGAATCTGTAATTGCTGCACAGAGAGATTTCATGCTCATTTCATGTTAAGTTGGAATGATGCTGTTTTGGATAGAAAATCAATACTGCTATGGTGTACACTATGGGTTTGTAGTTGAAATGTTTTTAGACTGGTGAATCTGTAATTGCTGCACATAGAGCTTTTCATGCTCATTTCATATTACGTTATAATTATGCTGTTACGCATAGAATTTTCAACCTGTAGTGGTCTCTATTTTCTATAAAGAAATAATGGCTAAATCCATGTCTAAATGTATAAAAAAAAAAAAGAAAGAAAAAAGTCAGCCATTATTTTTATACATCTTTATACTGTTTCAACTAGGAAGCACAAGGTTCCTGGTTCGATACTGGCCTGTCGCCAACTAAGCATATGAGTAGCACAGGGATCTGTGCGGTAAAGTAAGGAGCTGATGGTAGGTGTGGCGCTCCACCTAAGATGCGCTAGTGAAAGTGGGATAGACTCTCTTGCCGTCTGACTGATACCAACTTTAGGCCACCCACCCCTTTACTTTTTTTTACTTATGCTGTTACTAAGTGGTCACCATTTTCGTACTGAGCAGGCTCATCACTGCTTAACTTCCTTTTTCTTCTTATTTACTCATTTGATATACGAGGAAATTGAGTTATGAGTAGAATAAATTAAACTTACTAGTACAAAATAAAAAACTATGTAAAAATAGATTTTTGAAACATATTGCCTGAGGGGTGGGAGTAAAAAATTCAATGTCAGCAATTTTGTACCCAAAGTAAGTAAAATCATCAAATTCATTAAAGGATTAAAAAATAAAACAATTTGAAATGTAAACGTTAAATATGTATTAAAATAAAACAAACTATATATAAATATATAATAAGTTGTTGGGGCGGCTTAATGTTGGTATGAGCCATACAGCAAGGGAGTCTATCCCCTTTTCACTAGCGCTAGACCAAGGAGATTGTTTCTGCCTCTGAGGTGAAGCGCCAAACTTACCATTAGCTCCTTACTTTACCGCACAGATCCCTGTGCTACTCATACGCTGAGTTGGCGAGGGCCGGTATCGAACTAGGAACCTTGTGATTCCTAGCCGAACACTCTACTGACTGAGCTAACCTGGCCCTAATAGCAGTCATGCATTTATTAAAACTGGTTTTAAAAAAAACAATGAGAAATGTCTAATGTAGCATATTCAAATTTTGAGTGTATTTATTCTATGTTATGACGATTTTGGGGTAATGTGACGTAAGCAGTGACATCATTTTTGTTACAGACAAAAACCCGGAAGTGAATCTCCATTATTAATAGATAGATAAGTCATGGTACCACAGTATTTCTTTTTGTCTATGCATATACATTGTTGAGTGTGTAACATTTTGAGAGGTATCTTGTTCCTGCTTGTCCTCTGCTGAAGCCCAAATCCCACATAATTTGCATACAGTTGTATTGTTCCAGGTACTGCTATCTAATACTATTAATTTACATACAATTATATGGTTTCAAGTAACTATTTCTATCTAATAATAAACATTAGTTTGCAAACTTCTTAGCTCAGTTGGTAGAGTGTCCGGCTAGGAACCTCGAGGTTCCTGGTTCGATTCTGGCTCTTGCTAGCTCAGGTGGTAGAGCGTTTGACTAGGAACCACATGGTTTTGGGTTCGATTCCAGCCCTTGCCAACTCATCGTATGAGTAGCACATGGATATGTGTAGTAAAGTGAGGAGCTGATGGTAGGTGTGGCGCTCCACCTCAAATGCAAAAAAAAAAAAAAAAAAAAAATCTTCTTGGTCTAGCGCTAGTGAAATGGCGATAGATTCCCTCACTGTCTGGCTGATACCGACTTTACTTTACTTACTAGTTTGCACACAAGCAATACACGTCTTAAACAATCTTTTTAGTTTAAGAAATTCTATGACTTTTGGGCTTCAGTTGAATTTATCATCATCATCATCATGGCATGCAGTAGCATAGATACCCATGACTCTCTCTCACCAACCGTCCCTATCAATATTCATCCCAGGCTAGTCTTCCACATCCAGAATCCCTGCTGAGCTGATTGATATAGGTTTTTGCTGGTGTGTCCATGTGTATGTGTCCAGACGAAAATGTCCTTTATGAGCTTATCCTTGCTTCCCCAGCAATGTCCAGAATGTATGGTCCATCTTACTTGAATGGTTTGTGTGATAGGAGGTATGTGGCCGAACAGCTTTTTTTTTGCATGGTGCTGCTTCCAGTATTTGTTCAAGACAGCACACAGCATCCTTGTGTAGTTCTAATGTAGCTTTTTCTCTAAGTGTTTTGAGTCCAAGTGAGGCTGTTTGCACTTCACATAGTGCTAATACCCTTAGGAAAGGTATGCATCCAACTATTCTCCCTCCGGATATGTGTAAAATAGTAGGGCAGACTGGGTTTTTTAACCTTTGTTAAACAACCATAGAAGAAGGAAAACTCACCATCAAATAGAGTTAACATCATTCCCAGGAAATGAAGACCCTCACCCACAACCTTCTAGCACATATATAAAAAGGGTTGAGGCTTGCCATAAGGGCAATAGGGTCGGGACAATTATAAGAGCAATTGGGTCGGGACAATCATATAGTTATTTACTAAGCTTAGCTTAGATGTGGCACAAGGCCAGAAGAATGTGGCGCCCAATGAAAATTGAACTCACTAACAATGGTCTGCAAATCTAGCTTGCTAATCATTACACCATGTGAGGTGCCCAGGGACAATCATATAGGTGCTAGAGTTTGATGTAACCAGCCGATTGATTGGAGGGGGCCTCTCCGACCGCCCGTCTAGCCAAAGAAAAGCCTAAAATGGAATATTGCAAGTCATGGACTGCTCAGCCACCTGGGTTCTATCCTTAAGCATCACAGGTTGCCACCCACGGCCAACAGGTGGCCCCATTGGGGGAGTCTTACCACTCTGCAGAGGTGCAGTCTGTGTATTCCAACGCCCCAGCCTACAGGGTGGCTTAGCAAAGAAATGCATCCAACTATTCATATTAGATATGTGTAAAATAGTAGGGCAGACTGGGGTCTTTAATCTTTGATAAATAACTATAGAAGAAGGAAAACTCACCATCAGATAGCGTTTAACATCATTCCTAGGAAATGAAAACCCTCACCCACCGCCTTCTAGCACATATATAAAAAGGGTTGAGGCTTGCCATAAGGGCAATAGGGTTGCGACAATCATAAGAGCAATTGGGTCGGGACAATCATATAGTTATTTACTAAGTTTGGTTAGATGTGGCACAAGGCCAGAAGAATGTGGCGCCCAATGAAATCGAACTCACTAACAATGGTCTGCAAATCTAGCTTGCTAACATTACAGCACATAAGGTGCCCAGGGACAATCATATAGGTGCTAGAGTTTGATGTAACCAGCCGATTGATCGGAGGGGGCCTATCCAACCGCCTGTCTAGCCCCAAAAAGCCTAAAGTGGAATATTGCAAGTCATGGACTGCTCAGCCACCTGGGTTCTATCCTTAAGCATCACAGGTTGCCACCCACGGCCAACAGGTGGCCCTATTGGGGGAATCTTACCCCTCTGCAGAGGTGCATTCTAACACCCCAGCCAACAGGGCAGCTTAGGAAAGGTATGCATCCAACTATTCTCCCTCCGGATATGTGTAAAATAGTAGGGCAGACTGGGTTTTTTTAACCTTTGTTAAACAACCATAGAAGAAGGAAAACTCACCATCAGATAGAGTTTAACATCATTCCTAGAAAATGAAGACCCTCACCCACCGCCTTCTAGCAATATATAAAAAGGGTTGAGGCTTGCCATAAGGGCAATAGTGTCGGGAACAATCATAAGAGCAATTGGGTCGGGACAATCATATAGTTATTTACTAAGTTTGGTTAGATGTGGCACAAGACCAGAAGAATGGGGTGCCCAATGAGAATTGAACTCACTAACAATGGTCTGCAAATCTAGCTTGCTAACCATTACAGCACGTAAGGTGCCCAGGGACAATCATATAGGTGCTAGAGTTTGATGTAACCAGCCGATTGATTGGAGGGGGCCCTCTCTGACCACCTAGCATAAGTAAGTTCCAAAGTGGAGCATTGCTTGCCATGGACTGCTCAATCACCAGGGTTCCATCTTTAAGCCTCATGGGTTGCCACCTACGGCCAACAACTGGCCCCATTGGAGGAGTCTTACCACTCTGCAGAGGTGCAGTCTGTGTATTCCAACGCCCCAGCCTACAGGGTGGCTTAGCAAAGAAATGCATCCAACTATTCTCCCTCCAGATATGTGTAAAATAGTAGGGCAGACTGGGTCTTTAACCTTTGATAAACAACTATAGAAGGAAAACTCACCATCAGATAGAGTTTAATATCATTCCTAGGAAATGAAGACCCTCACCCACTGCCTTCTAGCACATATATGATAAAAAGGGTTGAGGCTTGCCATAAGGGCAATAGGGTCATAACAATCATACAGGCGCTAGGGCTTGATGTAACCAGCCAATTGATCAGATGAGGCATCTCCGACCACTCATCTAACCTAAGTAAGGGCAAAAGTGGAGAATTGCATGTTAGGGACAGCTTAGCCACCAAGATTCCATCCTTAAGCATCATGGGTTGCCATAAATGGCTAACAGATTTTTCACCTCTGCAGAGGTGTAGTCGGTGCATTCTACCTCTCCAGACAACAGGGTGCTGGTTAACATGCTAGGCTAGCAGACCATTACTAGTGAGTTTGATTCTCACTGGGTGACCTGAGCTAAGCAAATATTTCATTTGCCATAGCTAATCAGTATCTGGATGCCCCATACTTTTGACCTTGTGTCACATCCTACCTGTGACAAACAGGTTGGTTTGGTTTGGTTTGTTTTACGGCATATCAACCTCAGTGGGTCATTTAATGCCGATAAAGTTTTGAAATAAATCAATTCTTAATGGATAATACAATTTTTTTTATAAATACATTTTTCTATTTAACCCATAGATGGGACCCTAACAGGTACTACCACTCCGGGTCAGAGTGGACCAGGGAGCAATGGTGATGAAGGGGTGCTCCACATTTCCCAAACCTCCAGAACTGGAACCTCACCATCAGATAGAGTTTAACGTCATTCCCAGGACATGAAGACCCTCAGCCACCGTTTTCTAGCACCCATAATATAAAAAGGGTTTGGGGTTGCCATGAGGACAATAGGGTTGGGATAATAATATAGGTACTAGGGCTTGACGTGACCAGCCAATTGATCGGAGGGGGCCTCTCCGACCGCCCGTCTAGCCCAAGATAGGGCCCAGGTGGAGTATTGCAAGTCATGAACTGCTCATCCACCTGGGTTCTATCCTTAAGCATCATGGGTCGCCACCCACGGCCAACAGGTGGTCCCATTGGGGGAGTCTTACCCTTCTGCAGAGTTGCATTCTAACGCCTCAGTCGACAGGGCGGTAAGTTTATAGTTTGGGGTTGACATAACAGCAATAGGGTTGTGATAATAATATAGGTGCTAGGACTTGACATGACCAGCTGATTGATCGGAGGAGGCTTCTCCGACTGTTCGTCTAGCCTAAGTAAGGGTCTAAGTGGAGTGTTGCATGTCATGGACTGCTTAGCCACCTGGGTTCCATCCTTAAGCTTCATGGATTGCTATTTGGCAGGTATTGGTTAAAAAGCTAGGCTAGCAGATCAGTAAAAGTGAGTTTGATTCTCACTGGGTGCCCTATACTTCAAGACTTGTAACAAGGAGTGAATATCGACCACTTAGGAGATCCTTCATTTAGACGCCGCACTTCCATAAAGCACTATGACTGAATTTAATATGTAACCTGAAATATAGGGAAATACTCAGAGTGGAGTATCTGTTGCTATTGGTTAACAAGCTAGCCTAGTAGACTCCCCAAAGCACCTGGACTCAGGATGCAGTTTAATGTCACACCCAGAGACCAGTCTTTTTATTTGGGATGGAGGGGCGGCTTACACCTCTGCAGGGGTGATTCAGTCAGTGTATCCACCAACAAACCATTGAAATGATTGGGTGAAAATAAAGCATCATGACTGAACTGAATATGAACAACTTTGGAGACCCCTCATACAGACTACACACTCCCCAAATCACCTAAAATCTGGACACAGTTTAGTGTCATACCAAGGGACCCCCTTTTTATTGGGGGTATCTGCAGGGGACTGAGTCACTTTGGATATTCCCATTATCCCTCAACAACAAGGAGTCAATATCGATCACTTTAGGACATTTCTCATTCGCACTCTACACTATGGATGTAGTTTAGTGTCGTACACAGGGACTCCTCCTTTTTATTGGGGGCGGAGGTATCTTTTTCCTCTGCTTGGGATGCAGTCCCAGTAACCCTCAACAATAAGGTGTCAATATGGATCACTTTGGAGACCCCTCATTCAGACACCACACTCCTCTGAACTCTGGATGCTGTTTAGTGTCATATCCAGGTACCCCCCTTTTTATTGCAGGGGATGCAGTCACTTTGGAAAGTCCTAGTACCCCTCAACCACTTTGGAGAATCCTCATTTAGACTCCACACTGGATGCACTTTAGTGGCATACCCAAGTACCCCCCTTTTTTTAAATTTTACCCCTCTGCAGTGGGTGCACTTACTTTGGATATTTCCATTGACACTCAACAACAAGGAGTCAATATCAACCAATTTGGTGACACCTCATTCAGACACCACACTCCCCAAAACACTTGAATTCTGGATGAACTTTAGTGTCATATCCTTTTTATTGGGGGGGGGGGGGTATCCTACCCCTCTGCAGGAGATACAGTCACTTTGGATAGTCTCAGTACCTCTCAACAACAAGGAGTCAAAATCGAACACTTTGGAGACCCCTCATTTAGAATCCACACTCTGGATACAGTTTAGTGTCATACACAGAGACCCCTCCTTTTTATTGGAGGGGCATCTTACCCCTCCGCAGGGGATACAGTCACTTTGGACATTTCCATTGCCCCTCAACAAGGAGTCAATATTAACCACTTTGGAGACCCCTCATTCAGATGCCACACACCTAAACCCCTAAACTTTAGTGTCAAACCCAGGGACCCCACTTCAACAAAGAGTCAAAATTGACCACTATGGAGACCCCTCATTTAGACTCCACACTGGATATAGTTTAGTGTCATACACAGGGACCCCTCCTTTTTATGGGGGAGGAAAGGTATCTTAACCCTCTGCATGTGATGAAGTCACTTTGGATATTTCCATTGCCCCTCAACAAGGAGTAAATATCAACCAATTTGGAGACCCCTCATTTAGACTCCACACACCTAAGACCCTGAACTCTGGACGAACTTTAGTGTCAAACCCAAGAACCACCCTTTTTTATTAGGGGGTATTATACCCCTCTGCAGGGGATGTTATCACCTTGGATAATCCCAGTACCCTCAACCGCAAGGGAAGTCAATATCGACCACTTTGGACATCCCTCATTTAGACTCCACACTCTGGATGCAGTTTAGTGTTATACACAGGGACCCCCCCATTTTTATTGGTGGGTGTATTTTACCCCTCTGCAGGGGATGCTGTCACCTTGGATAGTCCCAGTACCCCTCAACCGCGAGGTGGGGTCAATATCGACCATTTTCGTCATCCCCCATTTAATCCAATTTCAAAACATGATCCCTAGTTGAAATGAAGTCACTATCATGGAAATGTCAAAAAATTTATTAGTAGGTATCGGTTTGTCACACTAAGCCATTCGGCAAGGGGGAAGGGTTTGTTTACATCAAAAGAACCAAAATAAAGAGTCACACACTAAAAATAAATTACTAAATCTAAACTTTTGATAATAATCCAAACTTTTGTTAAAGTTTGAACAAAAGTTCCATTTATCACTAATATAGGTCAAAATGTGATTGAAGACATTCCAACAAACCCGTAGAGTATTTTTTTTAATTGTTTAAATCTTTGAATGGGATATTTATGTCTTCCCCTCAATCAGTGATAGACCCAAAAACTAAAAGTGAAAACGAAAATACTACTAATATTATTAACCATAAAAAAAGTAAGTGTTGAAAAAACAAAAATCACCTATTTTCATTTTATGATTATGTTGAAATGGATAAGCTAAATACCCTCATCTCACCCGGATTTGATTTTACGAAGATGGTTAGATATTTTGAGTAATGTAAATTTAATAAATATGTCCATTTTTACCATAAAAAAATAATTTGACCAACTAAGAAGGTCTATTTTTTTCTTTATACAATACCATTGTCTATATCCAAAAACCACGAGGAGGAATATCTTACGAAGGAGACTAGCAAAAGAAACCATTTTTCTAGAAAGTGCCAGACTAATATATTTAAATAAAATAGTGAAAATGAAATAATAATAAAAAGAAGAATTGCTTTTTGTCAAATATTTTTCTAGTTTTCTTAAAATAAAAGAAAAATGTCCTGTAACTACGGAGTAAAAAGGGTCACATCTTTAAAACATCGTAATGTCAAAGTATAGATATATTTCTTAGTTATCACATAAATGAGGAAATAATACATATTTCAATTGTTTAAAAAGAAGAATAATGAAGATGAATAATTATTTTCTTTTAAATGAAAATGTTTAATTTTAAAAATGGTTAAAAGTAAATAAAAAGTACTATTAGTGGATGAATTTTAAGAGAACAAAAAGAAAAGTTAAGAAACAAAAAAAGACTGTCGCTGTTTTTACGAAGTGTAAATGGGTCTTTTTTTTATATTTAGGATTTTTAAAAAAAAAAAGGTGAAATTGGTAAAACTCCCCAAAAGTTTATATATAAAAAAAATAAACATTATTAAAAAAAACGCAAAATAAGCAAATCACAAAATCAAAATTGAAAGAAAAAAAGAAATCAGGTGAGGAATTTCTTGATAGAAAAAAAAAGAAAAAAGGGCAGGAAGATGATTTTTTTTATAGTTTTAATTATTTTAAAAATCCAGTTGGAAAATATCATAATTAAAGGTATCACCATTAGTTCCAGCTGATTCCTAAAGAAATGTCTTGTTAAACATAGAAGTAGACAAAGTTTTGTTTATATCACCAGACGACACCATCGTCTCAGCATGTTAGTGACCATTTTCTTGAGTGCCAATTGAGAGACTATTTTACGGATTAATATCAGACTACCCCAACTAGAAAGACATGGGGCCAGGAAGCGTTAGAAGTGTCCTTTAACTGGCTGTATTTAAGCGAATTGATAATAATTACCTTAAGAGTAGGATGCTCCAACGCCTTCACGTCGGCCATACTTGATGTTTTGTGCATGGTTCAAAACAAGGCACGGGAATACCGGAGAGAATGGAGCAGCCTGTTTAACAGTTCAGCAGTGACTGACTACCGGCCTCGATTAATAATTGCACTAAGTATCCAAGATCTCAAAAAAATACTTAATTCCTATTAAAAAATTCTAATAAAATAAACATAAATTTCTCACACAAATATACATCTATTTAATCAAAATTAATTTTTTTGAAAAAATACCCCCGTTGTTTAAAAAAAAAAAAATCTTTTGTTTGTTACATCATAAAACTAGTTCTTTGAAACATTACTGACTGATTAAGCAAAAAAAAAAAAAAAGACACTATTCTGTTTTGAGATTATTTTATTTTGTAGTTAAATTATTTTCAGTTGATTTATTTTATTTTATTTAATTATTGAGTTAATGATGATGATGATACTAAAATTAAAAAATAAATAAAACAAAAAAAAAGTTGAAATAAAAATAACAAATGAAACGAAACGAAATGGAAACGTAAAAAGAAGCGGGAGGTATAGTGACAAAAGGGGTAGGAGTGATAAGTTGAGAAGGAGTGAGAGGAGGAGGAGGAGATTGAAAGGAACGAGATTAGAAACAAATAGAAGGAGGGAGGAGGAGGAGAGAAAAAAGAGAGAGCGAGAGAAAATCCCGTAACGAGACTTTGCGAGATTTGGTGCTAGGTTTGGCGATTTGGATGTTTTGGTCGTTTATTTTACATGTCCCAAAAAAATCTTCTTCATAGGCGCCTTAAAACGAAAGGAGGGAGCTAATTATAAAAAGTCGGACGCCCACGGAGGATTTATTTACCCCCTTTTATTTATTGCGGAAGGTATAATTTTGTTTTTGTTTGTTTTTTTTTTTAAATTGGTTAAAAAATTGCGTGCTCGTTTTTAAGTGTTATAACAAATTTCCCCCCCATCTTGTTTGTTTGTTTCGGCGGTCCTTTACCCTTAAGTTTTTTGTCCCACCATATTGTTTAAATTTCCTCTCTGTTTCTACAATTTTGACTGCCTAGCATTTTCGTATTTAGTTCATTATACTCTTGAGTACTATTATACAAATATATATATGTATATATTTCTGTATGCGTGTCGTTGTCGGCGGCTTCTGTATTATTTAGTCTTTGTCTTCTGCCATCAAAAAAAGAGGAAGAGGAGTTTTCCTCCATCTCTTTAATATCTTTAAGCTTTTTTTTTTTTTTTTTTTTTTGTTCCTCTTTTTTTCAACCACTTTTTAATTTTCCTCCCAAAATGAATTAGCCATTAACTACCCTCGTTTTTTGTCTTATATTTATTTTTGTTTCTGTTGTGTATATTTTTAAAGGTTTATCTAAACCGCATTCGGTTATTAAAACAGTTTTATTTTAACTTTAAACTCTCTCTCTCCGATCTGCGATACCCCGGGTGGCACACCACCAAATCGGATGTCGATTTCTTTTTTGTATGTGTGTGTTTATTGTTGTGTGATATATATTATATATATTCCTTTCTTTTTTTTATAATCTTGTGTATGAATTTAAAGCGATATATAGATATAAATAGATAATTTAAATCTCATATCTTTTTTCTTGGTTTATCTGCAAATTCGACTAGTTTTTTTTATTTTAATTTTAATAACCTTTCCAAGTTTTGATTGAATTAATTCTAGCTTTTTATATTTTTATATTTAAATAAAAATTATTAATCTTATAAAAATAAATTATCTATATAAATTTAATCGTTTTTATTTATTTTAATAAATATTTGCCAAGTTTTTGATTAAATTAAATTCTTTTTAAAAACTATTTATATCATATATTCATAAAACATATTTAAAATTAATTTTATTTAATTGTATTCTATATTTTTATTAATGGATTATTTTTAATCTTAAATTTTTTTGTCTTTCTCTCTCAAAAAAAAAATCGGCTACTTCCCTGATTGAAAATTTCTTTTTATAGACAAGCTATGCGGAAAAAGTTTTTTTTTTTCTAATTACTTAAAATCCATTTTTCTTGTTACTACATTTTTTTTTTTATCCACTTTTTTTTTTTTTTATTGATAAAAAGAAAAAAACATTAAATCAAAAATTAATTAAATGTAGGGGGGGGGATAAAAGGGTAAAAAGTTTTTTGTTAGTGAAATAGGTCAACCTTTTTTTTCTTTTTTTTTAAAAAGTTTATTTTTAATTAATTTAAAACCCGGTCTTTTCGAAATGAACTTCTTAAAACTACGCCAAATCGACCTACTTGTAACTTTTAATTCTTTTTTAAGTATTTTATTCAAAACTCTTTCCTGTGTGTGTGTGTGTGTGTGTGTGCATATATAATATATATATATATATATATATATAATATAAAATTACACACTCACACATTTCCACTTTGTTAGTCTTTTTTTTTTTTTTTCTTTTTTCTCCCAGTCTCCATTGTTGGGTTATTCACCCACCCTAACTGCCTTTTCTTCCCGACTCCACACTCGCATTTTATTCTTGTACTCACTTGTCTTATCCAGTCTTTCTTCTATCAACACAAAGACCTAATTTAAAACCAAAGATTTATATCTTCAACAAACCCCTTAAAAAGCTCCTTTTTAAACTAAATCAAAATTATTTCCCCAACTTTAAAAACAAGAATTAGATTTTAAAATATCATCTTGACAGGTTGTTGCACCGATCAACTTAACACTTCAAATATTAAAGATTTTTCTTATATAAGTTTATATTCGCCTAGCCTACTTAAATTTATCTCATTACTTATATTTTCTAATCTATAAATATTATTTAAATATCTCCATATATTTTATATATATATATTTGATAAAACAATTTCTTTTATTTTAAATCGGCGATTTGTATGTTTGAAAAAAGAGTCGGGCGGGTACATAGTAACTAGAAAAGAGCTCGGCCAACACACACACATAAAACTGTTATTGGTCGTGGGACTTTTCAGGTTCCGTTTATGCAAATTACCGTACGATTTTTCTCTCGGTATCCCCCACACCCAGGACTCTTGCTCCCACCCCCGGGACTCTTGCCCCCAAGTTATACTTTCTTCCTCCCTTCCAAGAGCTGTTAACTTCTCCTGTGTACCGCCCGACGTCAGTTTAAATCGCAACTTCCTTTCTTTGTGTGTGTAGAGTATATAAGAGATATACATACATGTATATTTCTTTTTCTTAATAATGTCTGGTAGTGTAGTATTTACACTGCCTTGCAAAAGAAAGGAAAAAAGGCCGACTTTATTTTTTTAATTTTTTTTTTTAAATTCAAATTTTAAAATTTTAAGTCTATTGGCTGCTGTTTATTATATTACTACTCTCAATGGTTTAATTTAAAAAAAAAAAAAAACTTAATTTCTGATTTCATATTCCGATCGGCCTTAATGATCTTTTTTGCTAGACAACAAGCACTTGTCACTGCCCGCGTTCTGTGAGATTTGTTTGTATGTAAAGTTTACATTGTAGACCATAACCGCCACAAACAACCGGTATATATATCTATCTATATATCCATCCCATGCCTCACACTAAATCCCAAATATATATTGACATATATATACACAGCATATATACTATATATTATATACACACTGAGAACCAGACTAGCTATATATATATATATATATATTCCTACATGTCCAATACGACTAGGTCATTGGCCATATTAGTATCAGTATTTATTTACCGTCGTATCAAACGGATTGATGATACAACACTTAATTTTTAGAATAATCTAGGAATCGTATATAACGGTTATGAATAAAATGAGTTTGATTTCTAAACCTTGAGACTACCTAGTTCTTTTTTTCTACACTCCCCCCACCCAATAATACTAATAATGCCTTGCAAGTTATATTAGCTTCTTTCTTTTCCTCTTTCTCTCTTCTTCTCCTGTCCCCCACCCTCGTTCTTTTGATTGCTTGATCTCTTTCAAGGCTGCAGTGGTGGTAGTTCCTTTTAACAAAGGATAGCGGGCAAAACTGTCCACCATGCTGTAGCTGTCTTTTACCGCTTCTTCTTGGCCTCTCTCACTCTCACTCACTCCCCTCTCTCTTTCACTCTCGGTGTGACTCTTTTCTCCTCTTTCTCACCCTCTCTAACTCTTTTACTAACTCTTTCTCTTCTCTTTCACCATCTCTCTTACTAACTCTGTTTCTCTCTCACCCACTCTCTTCTACTTTTTGCTTCCTCTTCGGTCTCAATCCACTTTTAACAAGTGCAAATCATTGTACTACTAGAATCTGCCTGTTTGATGAATTTTTAGTGACCAGCCCTTCTCCCCCCCCCTTTTTATATTATACCAAGTGCTTGCTTTTTTAGTCTTTTTAAACGGATTTTTAGTATTTTGCACTTAGTTCTATAATAATATTTTTGTTATTTTTTTAATATTCAGATAAGTCATACATTATTTTGTATTCCTTATCTTTGTATGTGATGACGACTAAGGTAGAAGTATAGTACTTTTATTGGTCCAGTGTCGACTTTATTATTCGTACTAGTGTTATGGCTTTTTACGCCGACATACTAATTTAGATTCCCCCCCCTTGTTCTTGGTGTACTCTTATTTTATCGTTAGTATTTTACATTTTTTAGTTTTTCTATAACAAATACTGAATATTTATTATTATTATTATTAGACTTAATTAATTAAAAAACTTAAACCGATCTTTTTTCGTTTTTTATTTAAAAATCATTCTTGTTCCTGGTATAAGATGTGTACTTTAATTTTAATGTTTTAATTTTATTTTTTTCTATAACCAATACCGAATGTAATATTTTTATTAGACTTAATTAATTAAAAAAGAAAAAAAACTTAAATCTTTTTATTTAGAAGAAAAAAAAATTTTTTAAAGACTTTTTATCTTGATTGGTTGGTTACTTAAAAAAATTATTTTTAAATAAAATCCCGGTCTTATTTTAATTTCTTTTTTCGTACAGATAAAAGGCCGGACAATAAGACTAGAAGTTTTTCGTTCTTTTTAAGGCGGGAGGGCTTTTGGTCGTTCGGTAAACCACTTACCAGAAACAAGTCTACTAAAGTTCAGGTATTAAAAGACTAAAATCGATATTATTTATGTGTATGGTCCAGTTTGTCTACCTACATAATTGCTGTCCGTCAAAATAATTCGTAATAATTTATTTAATCATATAAAAAGAAAAAAAAAAAAGCAATCGCCATGTGGCATTGTCCCCCTCCTCCATCGGTTAACGTAGAATATTTGCTAAGTTATTTTGTTTACCCCCCACCACAAAAAAAAATGACTTAAACATTTTTTAGATGAGGCATAATCAATTTCGTTTTTATTTTTTTATTTTCTTAGTTTTTTTTTTCCAAAAACAGATATATTTTTAAATTTGAAATATACAAATATATATTTTTTACGATACTGCCCAAAAAGTACCGCATTTATAATTAAAAAAAAAATTAAATTTTTAGCATAATTTAAATATAATCTTGTGACCAGATTAACTCTCTTTTTCGAGATAGCTGTGATTTGCAAGACAAAAGCTTTTCAGTGTCCCCTTAATATTGATCTTGATTGGCCTCACCCCCCTCGTCTCTCAGTGTGTGTGGGGGGTGATAATAGTAGCTCTGCTACTGCTGCTGCTTACTTCGGCGCGCACCATAGTACAATGGCATGGATGGTTGAATATTTCCTTTTCAACGTTGAACTGTTAAAAGTGTGATCTAGGTCATAAGGACAGTCGACAAGAAAATAGAGGCTTTTTATTTTAGATTTTCTTGTTTTTTCGGCAGCCTTCATCCTAGACTAAATATTAAGCAAGTCTATTTGCAGGTTATTTTTTCTAAATCTTACTCAAGCATTGCTTTTTTGATGGTATCTTTGGTTTTTCTTTTTTGTATTAAATTAATATTAAACCGGCCTTTCAGGTTTTTGTTCATAAAGAGATTTGGCACCTCTCATGGCTACAAAGGCAATCCAACGCCAAGTAACGGCCGGTTAATTCCCTTATCGTTTTAAAAGACTATTTAGTTTGTAGTGGTAGGAATTTATATCTAGTTTGGTAATTTCCTTGCTAGTTAACTTTCTATTTATTTATATTTATTTATTTATTTTTTAATAAACGAGAACCATTTTGTTTTTTTTTATTAAATACATAGTTTAGATTTTATTAAAAGTATGTACATGAACACACAACCGGTGCTCTTTTTGACATAAGATAGTAACATTTTAAAATTTTACTATGTATTTATTTATTTTTTTTTACTTATATGTATTTTGGTAATTTCCTTTCTAGCCAACATCCTATTTATTTATCTATATTTATTTTTTATTTTTTTAATAAATGGGAAACTTTTTATTAAATACATAATTTAGATCTTATTAAAATTATACACACGCACAACCGGTGCTTTTCACATAAAAATACTTTTAAAAGAATTTTTTTTATTACTGTGTATTTATTTACGTGTACTTTGGTTATTTTCTCATTAGTCAACATCTATTTATATATATATATTTTTTTTTTATAAGTAAACGTTTTTTTTTATATTTATTTAATAAGTCTAAATTTGATTAGAATAATCTACACACACACACACACACACAATCGGTTCTTTTTCACATAAGATACTTTTTTTTCTGTCTTTTTTTATTTATTTATTTACATGCACTTCGGTGATTTCCTCGTTAGTCAACAACCTTTTTTTCAGTAAAATAGAACCTTTTTATCATTTTAAATGCACAGTTTAAATATTAAAATTAAGTACATGCACACACACAATCTGCTTTTTTCACATAAGGGAACCTTTTTGTCCTTTATCAAATACATAGTTTAAATTTTAAAATTACACGCACACACAGACACAATCGATGATTCTCAAATTATAAAAAAAATACAAATATTTTTTCTATATGAAACTTATTTAAAAAAAAAAAAAAAATAAATAAATAAATCTGGATTATTTAAAAAAAATCTCCTTTTGATAAAAAGATTCTTTACTAAGTAGATTTTTATAAAATTTACTTTCTAGATTTCCGTTCTCCTGGGGTAGCGGTTTTTTTTCCCCACAAAGCCCAAAATTACCCCCTTTTTTTTTATTAATTTTAATATCGGATTTTTTTATTAAAAAATATTTTTGCTTGAAAATTAGTTTATAATTAAGTTTTAAAACATTTTTACAATATTTAAATTTTTATTTTTGTTTATTTTTTAAATTTATATTTCTAGAAATTTTACAATTGTTTATTGACCCATTGTTTGTTCAATGCTTTTAAAATTGTGAAATTATATCAAACTATTCGTAAATCCATGGAGTTTCCGTTGAAATAACGGTTGTTCATAGTGCTTTTATTTAATAAAGAGTGAACGATTTTTTAAAAACTTAATTTATTGATATCAAATTTAAACGATTAAAAAATACAAACCTCATTATCATTCAGTTTTAAATAGGACTGCAGATTGCTTTAAACATTTGAAGTATTGCTCTAATAGATCTCGCTATTATGTGCCGTTTTTTTTCTAGTGTACGATTATCTAGACATAGAATTTTAGACTTCCTAACTTGAAAGCGAACGTTTTTAGGGTCACTAGTCGGAATTCTTGTTATGGTTTTGTCAATAAATATTACTCTCAGAGAATCATTTTTTGGGGTGGGGGCAGACGTACCCTACTAAATACCAAATCGATTTCCCATTATTTGACTGTAAGCACTTTTAACAAAATAAAAGAATCTGTATAAATTTCTGTACGGTCCTGAAAAATACACCCCCGATATGTGTTAAGATTATTTAAGTATTGATAGCATTGTTTAGGATACCGTTTATAACCCTAGAAAAATATAAAATCATGGCCGTTTTCGGGGAATTCTAAAAATTTACCTTTTATCAAAAAATAGTTCCCCTTCTGCTCTTTTTATTTATTTATTAAATATCTTATAAAAGTAAAGAAAAAATGTACATTTCTAAATATGAAGCTGGAAGAAAAATATTTGGATTAGCGAGCTTTGAGTTAACTGATATAAGTTGTTTATTTCAATCTAAACAGTAAACATGTCAAATTTCTTCTCCTCCTTCTCCTCTTGCTACTTTCTTCATCTAAAGATGCAAATATTCCTGTAGAGTACAAGAATAATGGTCATTTATATAAGATCTTTTTTTTTTCTTTTTTTACCACTTACTATTTTTCTTATCTTAAAAATGACTGCATTTTTTTAATTCCTAAAAATATAAGTATTTAAAAAAAAAAAAAAGCCTGATTAGTCCCGTTCGTCCACTCGATCGAAAAAACATGAACGATTTGTTAAAAAAACCCAAAAAACAAAAACAAAATCCGTTTCTAACGATCTTATCGATCGACTGTTTTATTTTGTTGTACTGATTTTTATACATTAGAATTTTTGAATATTCAAATTTGTTTTAATGTTTTATCTAATAAAAATGCAATCCGCTCAATAATGCGTGTCGTATATTGTATAACCAAGCCTAGAGAGATAGATAGAAATAAAATAAATTTCACGCAGGTTAAAGATATATATGATCACCTTATCATCCAGGCTTGCATACTTTTTTCTCCCCTTATAAAATTGCGATTATTTGAAACAATGTTTCTGCCATTTTTAAAATCTTAAACATCCTCATGACGTCACTTTTCTGCAGGTGTTGTTAAAAGCCTCGCCTGGCCACCTATCTCTTTACGACTAGGCTATTAGAACTTTTATATATTTTATGTATATATATATATGCATATGTTTATATACGTATGTATATATATATTTGTGTATATAAATATTTTTCTTGTTCTTCAACCGTTTTGATAGAAAACTACCTACTTGGTGTATTTTCATAGTAAATAGATATTAAAAAAAGGACTGTTATGCTAGCAATGACTAGAATTTGTCGCTACATTCTACGCGCTATTATTTTTTTTAAAATTTTATTTTTTATTTCTTTATGTGACGACCTTGACGAGATCTATCGAAACGATTTTAAACATCAAACTGATTAAATGGCTACGTGAAGATGATAGAATTTATGCGTAGTGATCAGTATACTACCTACATATACAGTACACGTGTTTCAATAAAATAAAAATATTCACTTTGTTTACTAATATATAGATACATTAGTAAACAGTGAATTTTCAGGGTTTTTAAATATATAGCTTTGTGTATAATCTCATCTATCTATATTGAATGCTTTATTTATAAATATAGCAAATCATACAAACTATATACTTATTTACTAAGCTTAGCTCAGATGTGACACAAGGCCAAATTTTTGGGCGCCCAGTGAGAATCGAACTCAATAACAATGGTCTGCGAATCTAGCTTGCTTTAACTATTACACCATATGAGGTGCCCGGTTATTTACTAAACGTAGCTTAGATGTGGTACAAGGTCAGAAATATGGGGCACCCAGTGAGAATCGAACTCGCTAACAATGGTCTGCTAATCTAGCTTGCTAACCAATACACTAAGGCAGACACGCACACAGTTATACTTTTTATTTTGCTTTGGCCAAATTTTTATTCTACAGAAGTAAAATTTAAAATGATTAAAAATAATTTTTTGTACACAATTAAGTCTTAAGCTTTAAATTAAAATGTTACTCTAACCTCAAAAGCTAAACTTTTGCTTATTTTTTACTAAGCACTGCCAAAATGTCGTCTGCTTCTCATTTTAAAAAATTAATTAAAATTAATTAAATCGATTAAGGTCAAATTTTTGTATAAACTGAAAAGTAGAAACATAATGAGCATCAGTAAAAAAAAAAAAAAAAAAAAAAAAGTATATTGCACATGTAATTTATTTTTAATACACTTTTCCTTTTTTTTTTTTTTTTTTTTCTCTGTCAATTTTGCTCAAATATATGTTATTCATTGATAAATCAACTCTGAAAATTTCATTAAAGTCGGATAATTCTCTGATTTTTAGTAATTTTTTTTTTTTTTTTTTTTTTCAAACGTTGTGTGGGGTGTATTTTGTAAAATACGGATTTTGCGGCAATTTTGGCAGTGCCTAGCCTTTAGTTTTTGTGCAATCAATACCATACAAAGCAATTTTAACTAAATCTAAAAATTTATGTAGTAGCATAATAAATCAAATTAAAGCATTTTCTCTTATATTTTCTCAAGCAGCTGTTAATTTTTACGCAAAATGATAAGGATTCAAAAATTGTCACCATTTCTTTCAAGGTTATAACGATAATTCCCGGTTCTTTTTCTTGCTTTTTAATAATGAACTCTGGATATATTTTTAAAAATCTTATTTAAATGTATTATCTGTAAATTTGGGGGTTTATGTTCTTGGGTTGACTGTATATTTCATTGATCGGTATATTCGTGTGTACCTATGCACTTACAAAAAGTGCTCGATTTGTTGTTCAGTGCTTTTTGTGTACTGTTTGAGTGAAAAGAAAATACCTATCCAATTTTATTCTCATTTCTTGGCTGAGAGATTATTTATATATATATATATATATATATATATATATATAATATATATATATATATATATAATGTAAATATTTAGCAGTTTTATAGATGTTAAGTAAACAAAAGGCTAGGTTAACAGTTTTTGTTTACATTGAATTGTCATTATTTTAAATTTAATGTCAACATTATTAAATTATGAATGGTTATTTTAGACCCTCTTTATTTATTTATTTATTTTTTAAGTACAGCATATATTATCGAATATATTTTAAATTATCTTTCTTTTACAAAAATGTGTAGCTTGTAAACAAACATTAAATTTCTTTCTTTCTTTTTATTTTTATTTTTTTTTTTTACATTTTTTCAAATTGATATGAAGCTAATTAGGTTGGAATTCAAAAGTGCATAATGCCCGTAAAATTTTTGATCGTAATAAAAAAAAGGGGGGTTTGGGGGTTATGCTTCCTATATAAAGGTATGTGGTAGCATCTTGTTTTTAAAGCCTTATTGTAAATTTATTTATTATTTATTTTTTATAAAAATATTTTGTACATAGTTCAATACTCTCATAATTAGTTTTTAGTATGATTTTAAAAATATTTTTCTCTAAAATGTTCTAATGAATATCATTAGCTTAATGATATCAGAACATTTTAGCGTCGCCTAATGACGTTAGGTTACGCTGTATTTAGACATTTTTCACCGTTTTTTCTTTATGAAAATAAACATTAGCATTTTTAGACTAGTTTCCTTTTAACGGATGTTTAACTTAGCAAGGGGTATTTTTGCTGTGGGTGTGTGTGTAAAATATTTTTCTTCTCACATTAATTTGTCGATAAAAACTCTTTCAAGCCACTATACGGTTCATAACTAGCACGGGTCACTTTTTCAGCAGGCGCCACGTAGCGTATTTTAGGGCAGGATGACAGTATTCGAAAATACCCTTAGCAGGTTATAAACTCCGAACTCACCCCGCCCTTAATTTGGATTAACGGTTAAAAATATACTAGGTAAACTGTTCCCTCGACCAGAGCAGATTAAGAAAAAAAATAAAAATAAAAAAAAATCATGCTACTAAATGGCGGGTTCAATCCTCGCTGTTTGCCCCATGCTTGCGACCTTGTGTCACATCCTAGTCGTGTCGAACGGGTTGGGTAAATACCTAATTCTAGAAAAAATATTTGCAATTAAATCTTTTTTAAGAAATCAATCTACGTTTTACGAAATTGTGGGCATTAGTGTAATTAATAACAAAAAAAATTACTAGTGAGTTCGATTCTCACTGGGCGCCTCATATTCCATTATTGTGCCAATTAGTAAATTACTCGGCGCATGAGTAGCACAATGATCCGTGCGGTAAAGTGAGGAGCTGGTGGTAGGTGTGACTCTCCACCCCAGACCCTAAAACGATCTCCTTGGTCTAGCGCTAGAGAAAAGGAGATAGACTCCCTCGCTGTATGGCTCATACCAACATTAGGCTGCCCCGACGACTTTTACTTACTATCAAAGCAAGTAAAAGCTTTATCAATTTAGAATGTTTTTGTGGTAGGAGAATTGTATATCTAATTTTAAGATGCTTGTAAAATATACAACTAAACGACAAAACTAACCCGATAAAGAAAGGAATAATAATTTCTCTCTCTTCCCGCCCCTCTTTCTTCCCGCCAAGCGTCTCTGTATAAATTTTAAAGGGGAAGGGCAAATTGGTTCTGAATTATTGAGAATGGCATTAGTAGGTGGAGGCGTCTTTATTTGAAAGGAAGGTCTTGCCATTATTGGGAACTCAAGATAGACGACTGTGTCGGAGCGGGGGGGGGGGTGCTTCCTGGAAACTAACTTGTAATGTTGATTCTGTGAGTTTGTGGGAGGGGTTTCATATAGAATTAGCCGGCAAATGGAAGAGATGGTTCACTACTGCCCATGTGGCATTTTAGAATTATTTTTTTTTTATTTTTTTATTTTTTTAGCGTTAGTTCCTAAAAGATGAAGGCCCCATTTTTCCCCCTTTTTTTCTTCAATGGCGGTTCTCTATGTAAACATTTAAATATGGTGGATCTAAAAACATTTTCTCGCATTGGAGATGGACGTGTAAGTTTTACTCTTACAGGACTCGTGTGTGTGTGTGTAATATATATATATATATATGTTACACACACACACGTGGTGTAATGGTTAGCTAAGCTTAGTAAATTACTATGCACACACTTTCAATAAGAAAGAAAAACTTAACAAACCGTGATTTGGCTATTATAAATTTATTTCGACCGGTCGAATCGAATTTATAATAGCCAAATCACGGTTTGTTAAATTTTTCTTTCTTATTGAGTGTAAATATTCCTATGTACATAATTATCTTACATTGAGCTTAAGGATTTGAAATAATCTATTATACTAAAGCTGAGTTAATTAACTTTTGCTTCCTAAAGGATTTTTTACTGTTTAGTGACACGAAAATTATACTAAATTATTCCTTACTTTTAGGATTGAATTATGTTTGGAAAAAATTCTATTTTAATTGGTTCTAATTAGTCGTAATTTGCAATTAAGTAAAAAACCGACCAATCTCTTTCTTTACTGTGTCCATCTCTTTCTTCCCCTCTATGTATCTCCTGACTACCTCCTCATTTTATTGTTAGTTTCTCTGCAGGAGAGAGAGAGAGCCGGGAGAATTTGAAATGTATTTCTGATAAATTTTTGCAACCAGTAGCTTGAATGAGGCCAAACCTTTCCTTTTTTAGAAAGCTAACAAAATGATTTTAAGGTTTCGTCTGGCCGTATTTATTTATTTGTACAGAGGATATTGATCCCAAATAGAATCATCACTAACATTCAAGTCAATTGGATATTTTTACCTGTGTTTTGAGTATAGGTAAAAGAAACGTTTAATCAACCAACCAAATCTAAAATTCTTATGTTTTGTGTGTACATTTAAACCATAAAAAACGGCTCATCACACACTTATAACTTAAATGCTCTTAAAGATTAAATCAATTTGCAATTAATTTTGTCGGGGTCTGCGTTCGCGCTGAACGGAAATTGTTTTATTTCAATTCCTGATTCCTTTTTCCTGAATAGAAGCATCGATATTATGTTCCGCGAGAGCACAATGTGTTCACGGATCGTCTACTTTTGAAAATGACAGTTTCTCTTTGTCTTGTAAAAAAAAAAAAAAACTGTGGTAATGGTATTTGTGGGTGTAGGGTATGAAAAGTTTGGGTAAAAAAATCGCCAGACATGTAGAATCTGAGCTTTTATTTTCACACTTGAAAAAGTTTTCGGCATTTATTTGAATAAAATGGACCTAGTTGGGGGTTCACTCGAGGCCACCCCGCCCCGCCCATATACTTTTTTTTTTTCTTTTTAATTCTAAGTGACTGACATTTGGCTGGGTCTCGCCCCCCCCTCCATTTTTTTTTTTCACGGTGTTTTTTTTTTCTTTCTCGTTCTGATTTTTTTTTTTTTTTTTTTTAAACATGATCTCATTACGAATAGCAGTTTAAATGTCATAAGTTGCCTTTACCGTTTTTTTTTTTTTTTTTCTTTCAAATTTAGAATGGTAAACTGCTGACCCTACTTTCTAAAAATAACCTTAGAGTACAAAACCCGAGTCAACCAACATACCAGGGGTGGGGGAAATGTGCTAAATTTTAAAATTTACCACTTAAAAAAAATACTTCCATTTTAGCAGACTTCGTGTAATACAATTTTTAAACAATTAGGCGTTTTTAGAAATTCTTTTCATTTTGAATTTTTAGAAACCACATGGACTCGTGTATTGGTCGATGGTTGATACCCCCCACCCCCAGTTTAAATTTTACATCAATCTCTAATAATAAACGCGATTATCAATGTGCCACATGCACTTAAAAAATAAATAAAAAACAACTTTACTCCTAGAGACTGTAGTCCAACACATCATATGATTTTTAAATCGGGCCGATTCCAAGAGCAAATTTATTCCAGGTGGAATCCACAATCCTGAAATAGTTGATTCTCAAGTTTTAATTACTGAAATTGTTTTCGGCATTTTTTTTTCTTTCCATGTAAAAGTGTCCAAACTTTGTAGGCTGAACTTGCACAAAGGTGTCAAAATTAGGGTGACCCAGAAAAATGTCAGTATCAGCCATGCAGCGAGGGAGTCTACTTTTCACTAGCGCTAGACCAAGGAGATTATTTTAGCGTCTGAGGTGGAGCGCCACACCTACCATCAGCTCCTTACTTTACCGCACAGATCCCTGTACTACTCATAACGCTGAGTTGGCGAGGGCCGGTATCGAACTAGGAACTTAATTCAATTGAATTTTTACAAAATTCGCTCAAATTTCAAAACCATTTTAATTTCTGTATGTTCTGTATTTGAGTGTATGCTCTGAGATTTGAAATTCGTACAAATTCAATCGAACTTTTTTTTTTTTTTTTTTTTTTTTTTTTTTTAAGGTGGGAAAAATATCTACGTTGATTTGCTGACAGACAAAAAAAAAAAAGAGTTTAGAAATACGACTGAATGCTAAGACATAGCGTAAATTAGGGCAGGAGGCCAGGACGACAAAGATTTAAATTAGCCAGTGGTCACTGTTGAACTAAGGGAACTGATGATCACTTAGGATAAGGGAGACCACCCAACAATGCCTGAAACATGAAGTAACAAAAGTATTAGAGGTGTCTACATCTCCCCCACCGAAGGGGCTTCAGTCCATGTGAGGGCAGTTAGAATTCCTTGAGACCCGGCTTGTGTGGTTGTAATCTCCTCAATGCCCTGGGCATGCTTTGTGTCAATGGAGCACGTTCTGTTGAGGTGGTCGAGTTGGTGCTCACGTACTCGGTACCTGGTTGTGATGGCTCAGGGTGGACAAGGGGTTCATTCGATCCAGGTACAGAATTCATTGAGAGGCCTTTGGGTGATTCATGAGGGTTGATGACAACAGTAGTCTCTGCCTGGGTATTCATGGATGCTGAATTTGTGATTGGAACTTCTGGATAAAGTGAGACCACCCAACAATGCCTGAAACATGAAGTAACAAAAGTATTAGAGGTGTCTACAGTCTCCTAAAAACTCTCTCCAAGATTTTGGCCCAAGAAACTTAAAATAATGATTTGCCTTTTTTGTCTGCAATTAGGTGATTATTTAGTCAGAGCATTTGTTTGTTGGCCATTTTTAATGAGAGAGACACCTGAACTCGTCCAAGAGCCATATCTACCTGTCACAAGATTTTATCCTGTTGGCCTTGGATTTGAGCATTCGGTAATTTATGAGGAAGTGCGTTCCGGTCTCCCGTCTTAAAAACTGCTACCCGGTGACTATCAAAATAACAACCCCAGCTCGTCGTAATTCTTGTTTATTTATCGTAATTTGTTGTAATTCTTGTTTAGATATGAAGATGGCTATATAGTTTTGAATAGACTGAGATAGATAAACAAACAAAATAAAATAGATAGATACGAAAAAAATGGAGATAGATATTTTTCTACAAGTAAATGTATTTGGGGGGGGGGGGTCGCTTCTTTTTTTGTCGTAATTCTTGTTTATTTAAACTAAAAACAAGACATTAAACAAACATAAAAAAATCTTAGTATTTAAAGTAATATAGATAAATATGAACAAATTGAGATAGATAGATGGATAGTTTTGAATAGACTGAGCTGGGTCGTTATTTTAATAGTCATCGGGCAGCAACTCTTGAGACAGACCGGGACGCACTTCCTCATAAATTACCGAGCATTCATTTGACATACTAAATGGTCATCCTTAACTTGTTCCTTGTAAATTCCTACCATAAAATAAACTGAACCCTCATTTTATGTCCGTGTTTTTGCAATAAATGTTCTATTTTTCTTACACCCGTTATTTTACAATACTGAATATATTTTCTTTACAAACATTAATTGCGAATATATTTAAAACATTTATTGCAAAGACACAGGCATAAAATGAGGGTTCGGTTTATTTTATAGTAGGAATTTACGAGGAACAAGTTAAGGATTACCTACTAAATAGTCTGTTCTTATGTCATGCAATTAGCACGGATATCCATGACAATCTCTGGCTAACCTTCCCCATCATTCACTGTCCCAGGGAGGTCCTCTGCGCAGCATCTAGTATCCGTGCAGAGCTGGTGAATGTAGGTCCTTGCTGGGTGGCCCACATTAGCATGTCCTTATGTTGGTTTCCACAGGAGAATATCACTTATGATTCCGTCCTTACTTCTCCAGCATGTCTTATTCGTCGCACTCTGATGGTTTGTAAGATAGGGGGAAAGTGGCCGTACAGCTGCTTTCTTGAGGGTATTGTTTCCACGACTTGTTCAAGATTGCACGCAGCATTCTTTGTGCAGCTTCCATCTAGCTTTGTTAGGGTCCTAGTGGTGCAGCCATACAGCAGCACTAACACAACCACAGCTTGGAAGGATTGATAATCTGCTTCTCACTTTTAGTTAATTTCAATGTTCCAACATAATTTTTTTTTTTTCTTTTTTTTTCTCTCTCTCCCCTATCAGTTTCAGTATAATTTGCTATGAAACTATTATTTTGTGGGGGACTTTCGCTGCATTTTTTTGATTTAATTAAAAAAAAAAAAAAAATTTTTTATTCTAATATTTATTTCCAAGTTGTAAAATTTACTTAATATTGTTGCAAAAAATCACGTTAAACAATCGCAGTAATTAAAATTTGATAATCTAAATGTGCTCATGGAGTCGGCCTAATTCCATGTAACCCAATGTACCATATTATTCAGATGGTGACCGACGAGTAAATGCCATTGTCTATCAGAGCTTTTCTGAAGGAGAATTAAAAGACCTGGCACCATTATTGGTAATGGGAATAATCAATCAATAAACCTCTATTTAAAAATTGACCTTGTGTCACATCCTGCTGACAAGTCTCAAACTAACTTGTTCTAAATGCTACCAGACAAACAGGCCTTTTCAAAAACATGAAACGGAGGACCTCTTGAATTTTCTTTAAAAAAAGAAAGAAAAAACATTTTTCATAAAGATCTAAGCAAATACTATCATAAAAAAGCCTTACTCTAAAGCCCAAAACCCCTTTTGGAAGACTAATTCTAATTACTATGTAGCCAGATATTGTACCCCTAGAACAGAACTTTTGAAAGTAGTCCATAAAGAGTGTTCTGCAGGGGTTGAATTTACTATTTTGTATTTATAAATCTCTTTATAACAGCTGAATCATAGACTAGTTGCCAGATATCATACTGATATCGATAGCTTTTTAATTTAGTGCATCCTGGAACACATCTATTTGATTTGAATGAGTCCCCGGGAAATTTGATGGGTCCTAACTAAAGTTTCTTAATAAATTGTAGAGTTTTTACCTATGAACAACTAAAGCCTACATTGCACCCCATACTGTGCAATTCGTTTCCAAGAAAATATGAAAATGTATTTAGTTAGCTGGAAATGGTGTGGGGGAGAAAATAAAACACTGGGACACGTGGATATGATTTCTATGCATGAGTCCCTGTCAGCATCTCTACACCTAGGAGAATGCCTGATTGTGTGTGATGGCCAATGTATCAGTCTGGCTTTGACCAGAAACAAAAGCAGTCACATACCAGAATCAGAGGGTTGCAAACTTTTGTTCACTGATAATTTATTTTTCTTTAAACAAACGAACGCCTTGAAGGTTTTGTTAAACAAACCGAAACACTGCAACGTTGGTTTATTAAACATCACTCATGAATGAAACTTGGGTTTTTCATTTTTTTTTTTATTATAAAATACATAATGTTAATATGTACTGGGATATGTGGCTATAGTAATTAAAATTTGATTAATTTGGTATTTATTAATCATTAAGTTCAAATTTAATTACCCTTTAGTGTTATGTGAATTAGTGTTATGTATAAGGGTGGGTTGAAAAGTTCATATGACGTCATATCTATTTTTAATGACTTGTGACCAATGAGATCCAAGCACTGCAAAACCTATGGAAGAATTGTTGGCCATAAAGTAGCCGTAGTAAAATAAACCTCATTTAGTCACCTGCCTTGGACTTTTCAGCCGACCCTTGTGGGTTTTGGAAATCTTGTTAGATTGATTCAATATTGGAAAAGGTTTTTATTGGCTGAATGTCTATTAGCCAATGTTCTTGGGGTTTTCCATCTATATATTCATACTCGTGTTCCTTAATTGTATGACCGTTATCATCTTACAACACACTCTGGTTAAAAATGACTGTCCAAGTTGTCCAAGATGAAATGCAAAAATGTAATTTTTGATAATCTGATTTTGCTTATCCACCAAATTCTTATGAATTTTGTCACCTCAGCTAATTAATGGATCATTCAGTTTTATTATAAAAGGGAAGAAAAAGGACATGCTACAAAGAAAATATAAGAAAGAGTAAGGGATAAGTGCATGGAAGTGATAATGCTAAGCCATTTCAGACATAATGAGAAGATGGAAAGAAAGAGTTAAATCAAGATTATGCATTTTACATATTGAACTATTATGCAATAGCTCTTAAGTAAACATATCAAACGTAATATTAAGTTTTCATACTGGTGGTATATTCACATGTCCTGCTAGTTAATATTTTTAGTGAAATAGATCACTAATTAGGACGGAATCTATTCTAGTAGTGACCACCCCAAGTGGGGTTTAACAAGTTCGAATTCAGTTTTCCTTATCCTAGACTGGTTGCCTAACCAAGGTTAAAGAGCCTAGTCTGCCCAGTTTGTTTACCCATAGCTGGAGGTGGAGTAGTCGGATTCATACCATTCCCAAGGGTATTAGCACTGTGAACTGTAGCATTGTCCAGAATTTGAACTCTAGTCAACGAGTCCATTTCTTATGACTCAAACCATTACACCACACACCTCCTAACTAATATTAAATACAACTAGTCTTATGTGTATGTGTGGTTTTTTGTTATGGCATTATCAATTACTGTTTAAGATAGTGTGAAATCTTATATAAGTTTTAGCAATCATACATATGTTTGAGCTTAGTTTATTTGTAGCACAAATCTCGCCACCCTGTTAGAATGGAGCTCAGAAGTATTGGTCTGGTTTGATTTCTTTGTTTAATGGCATATCAACCTAACATATGTGCCCTGCATCCCTGATGCACAAAAATCTAAAAAGACACAGTAAAATCATATCCATGAATCCCAATGTTTTTCTTTTACTTCCTCACCATTTCAAGTTAACTGTAAATACATTTCAATAGTTTCTTAGAAATGAATTACACAGGATAGGTTACAAGGTAGGAATTAGCCGGCTTTAGGTGTTTCCCCAGATATTGAGTAAAAACCCTACAATCTATTATAGGTGACATAACCTATTGACATAAATGGAATGCGCCGACAATTACTATAAGTAGCAGGAACAATTGTGGCTTGACACGAAGCAAATGTGAGTCAGCTCGTAACTGTATTGGTCGAACACAATCTCCACTTTCTTTGCTGTAAATTTCTACTTTTTTTGTTCAATACATTTGTATACATTGTTACCAGTCGTTTGTCTTATTTTTGACCCTTAAACTCTTAACACCCTGTTGAGATTTTTCTAAGTCCAGGGCATTCCTATAAGGATATATAAGAAAATGGCTAAAAATGACCTTTGTATCTAAAGTTACCTATTATTTCCCTAAAATCAAAGATTTCTACATATGTTTAAATATTAAATTTAAACAAAGGCTATCGTTTGGGGCTGATTAGTTAAAACAAATGTGACTTCCAGCCGGGTGGAATGAGGTGGTATAGGACTTTAAGAGTTTTAAAACGCCACAACACAATCTATTAAGAAATTTTAGTTGGGACCCATAAATTTTCCCAGGGACTCGTACAAAACAAATGTGTGTCCCAGGACACACTAAATGAAAAAGCTATCGGCATAATTGTTATTTAATGCCAAAGCAGGGGAGTCTCCGTGGCGTAATAGTTAATATGCTCGACTCTGAGTTAGAACTCGACTTGTACTATTATGTTCACTTTCAGATCAATACCTTTTTAGTAGGTAGACAAATATCTATAAAACCTTGTGGTGTAATAGGGTTAATGTGCTAGGCTAGTAGACCAATACGGGTGGTGAGGGAGAGATTGTAGTGGTTAACATGCCGAACTGCGATAGCATACTGAGCAGACTTGATCAGTGGTTGGAGAGACCCTTTTTGATCAATTGGTTGGTCAAGTCAGGCCCTAGCACCTATATATTTACCAACCCCTCCGCACGAGCAGGATGTGACACAAGGTCAATTTTTTAAGCGGAGTTTACCAGGTTTTAATTCAGTTTTCCTTCTCCTAGACGAGTTGCCCTACCAAGGTTAAAGAGCCCAGTCTGCCCTACTATTTACCCATACCTGGAGGGAGAGTAGGATTTATACCTTTCCCAAGGGTATTAGCGCTAAGTGAAATCCAATTACCACGTCCTAGCACCTATATGATTGCCACAACCCTTCTTTATCATATGGGTGCTAGAAGGCGGTGGCTTAAGGTCCTCATGTCCTGGGAATGACATTAAACTCTATCTGATGGTGAGGCTCCAGTTTTGGAGGTTTGGGGAATATGGAGCACCCCTTCATCACCATTGGTCCCTGGTCCACTCTGACCTGGAGTGGTAGTACCTGTTAGGGTCCCATCTATGGGTTAAATAGAAAAATGTATTTATAAAAAAAAATTGAGTATCCGTTAAGAATGAATTTATTTCAAAACTTTGTCAGGATTAAATGACCCACTGAGGTTGATATGCTGTAAACCAATCCATAGTAAGCAAGTTCAAACTTCAGTCATTATATTTGGAGTAATACCTTTGGGAAAGGTATGAACCTCTTTGTCACCCCCCCTCTCCAGTTATGGGTTAAATAGTACTACTATAGTTCAAGGATAGCTTATCTTTGTTTAAAAGATAAGTCATCCTTGTAGAAGAACAGTAGTGGTACTATTTATTGTCATCTCATGCGCAAGTAACACTATTTCCTTTTCTTTCTTTTTTATTATATGCAAGCCAGAAGATGACTCTTCAGTCCACTAAGATTACTGAGAATTTACTACATAGTAAACATACTTGAATGCCAGTAGCATTTGACACTGTATCATTGTTTTCTCAGATGTCTCGCCAGACTAGCACTGTTACTCCTTGCACCATCTGGAGACACACACCCACACTGCTCTGTGTGTGATTTGAAAATATGTGTGTGTGTGTGTGTGTGTGTATATATATATATATATAATATATATATATATATATATATATATATATATATAAAATTACATGCACCGCAGATTTAACAATAAATTAACCATGGTTTTTTTTTATGCTGTTAGACTCCAACCAACTTATGAAAAATATATATTTTTTTGCTTTTTTATTTATTTTTATCTGAACTTTATAAAAATGAATGTCATGGCCATCCAGAAGGTTTAAATATTTTCCAGTTGCTAAAAGTTTTAGGTCAAAATTAAACTTATGTAATATAAAGAAAAAAAAAAGATGGTATTTGAAAATTAGTACCTAATATTACTGTCAAAAAATTCTAATTCTTTTGACTTTCAATGTCACTTGTAATTATTCTTACTTGGTCTACCTTTTAGTAGCTATTAAATTTGATATTAAATCCTATTTATGGAATCTACAATTACAAATAATCCAACTACTCTCCCTCCAGCTATGGGTAAATAGTAGAGCCTACTAGGTGTAGACACTTCTAATACTTTCGTTGATTCATATTTCAGGCATTGTTGGGTGGTCTCCCTTTTCTTAACTCATTATTTAAACCTATACATTGGACCCTAACAGGTACTACCACTTCGGGTCAGGGTGGACCTGGGAGTAATAGAAATGAAGGTGTACTCCACATTCCCAAGCAGTCTGTAGAATTAAGAGAACTGACGATCAATTAGGAAAAGGAAGATCACCCAACAATGCCTGAAATATGAACCAACGAAAGTATTAGAAGTGTCTACACTAGGCTCCTTACTATTGGTCAACCAGTCTAGGAAAAAGTAAACAGATTTAAAACCTGAAATCCATGTGTCACATGCTACTCTTGCAGAGAGGTTGGTAAATTTTATATATACATACAAAGATGCTGATAGGTACGCATCCTGCATCCCTGACGCACACAAATCTAAAAGGATGCAGTAAAATCATATATGTCCCAGTGTTTCTTCCCTCGCCATTTCAAGCTAACTGTAAATATGTTTCAATAGTTTCTTAGAAATGAATTACACAGGATAGATTACAAGGTAGGAGTTAGATGGCTTTAGTTGGGACCTATGAATTTTCCTCGGGGACTCATTCAAAGCAAATAATCATCCCAGGACACATTAAAAAGCTATCCGCATCACTATATATATATGTATGTATGTATGTGTGTGTGTTTGTGTGTGTGTGTGTAAGAATGGAAAATGAACCCGAAAAAATGAGTAAAGAAAAGAAATGTAGATGGATAAAAATGAATTTTATCGATATCACTTACACGTGTTTCGGTCTGTTTATCAAAATGTATACGGATTTACGTTATTATTATTATTATTATAATCAGATGGAGTTGAAATGATGATGATAATAATAATAATAATAGGAAAAATGTATAAAATATTCCGTACACAGAGATTTTTTACGACCTTCGTCAGTGATTTTTTTAATTTTTGGAATATATATATATATATAATGACCTGAAATTAACTCTGGTAAATAAAAAATGCCTTGTAATTCCTCATAAAATTCTACCGTAGGAAAGTTTTGATTTTGGTACAGGGTTTTTTTAATTGCATCCCCTGAAGTACAGTGGAACTTCGGTTCTTGAACATAATTCGTTTAAAAATTGTTTGAAAACCGAAACAATATTTCACATAAGAAATAGTGCAAAATGGGTTTATGCATTTTTGACCATCTGATGAATGCCTATTTATATGTCTACAGTTATATATAATAGGGAAAGACATGTATTTAGACAGTGGCATAAAAAACGTAAATACAAAAAAAAAAGCATGATTAAAGTGATATTAACCTAATTCTTTATCATTTTTAAATTCCATTTTGGCTGCAATGTGATCTGACCAGCCACTCATCCGTCTTTGGTTCCCTGATGGTCGTTTGAGAGACTTCTTTTTCATTGGCTCAACTCATGTGTTTGAAGTCCGAAAAAATTTGTTCAATGACTGAGAACTTTCTGACTTAAATGTTTTTGTTCAAACTCTGAACTGTTGACTTCAGTCGTTCGAGAAACAAGGTTCCATATATATGATTTCCTCATGGAAGAATTCTTGGGGTTTGATTTTTTTTTTTTTTTTTTTTTTTTTTTTTTTCTTCTCTAGAATTATTTTAATTAATGTTTACTTTTTGAGGAGGCTGAAACCTTTGTTTATAACCTCAAAGTAATGTTAACTGTTGACTTCAGTAGTATTTAACTGCACATTGAACTCCTGTAGTTTCTTTCCCCTCATGTCCTCTTCCTTTCCTTAAAGCCCTTTTCCCTTAAACTTGTAACTTCATTGCATCAACCAACTCCTTTCTTTTGGCTGTGTATGCTTCAATGTCTTGGATACTGTGAACATTCTGAATTAGTATTGTGTTACAGACAGAAATCAATATACAAATACATAAGTTTTTTATTTTAGTAGATTTATTCTGAAATGTAGTAAATAAAAATTGTAGTTTACCTTGTATTTAGTGAAAAAATATTTTCTCCAAATTCCCATGTTAGTGAGCAAGAATTTTAAAGAATTTCTATTTGAGAGAGAAAGACTTATCCCATCAAGTTTGGTTGTAGGGTCACTACTCATGAAGTGTCTTGGGCAAGAATAGCCCATCCCTCTCCAGATCTTGTTTGATTTCAATTTTTCTTCTAGACTGGTTGCCTTACTAATGTTAGTGAGCCCAGTCTGCCCTACTATTTATCCATGGTTGGCTGGCTGGATTTTGAAGCGTGTCAACTCTTGTTGGGTTATTTTATGCTAAAGATATTTTGTTTTACTAATTCTTGATTGTATTCAGTTTTAAAAAAGATTTTTTTTATAATACTCATTTTTAATTTTACCCTAATAGGTACTACCACTCCAGGTCAGGGTGGTCCTGAGAGTAATTGTAATAAAGAGGTACTGCACATACCCTAGAGTTCCAGAACTGGAACATCACCACTAAATGTAGTCCAACATTAGAATTGTTGGTGTCATACTTTTTCAGGAGTTGTGAAAACAACCTTGTTTAGCATTTGAACATGGGTAGCAGTCTGTATGAAGATTCATAATTGATGTGGGTCTGTGCTAAATTGGAAAGTGTAAAAAGCAGACACAACTAGCATTGTGTATGTATATTATTGTATTAAAGCGGAGTAAATCAATGATTGTTTGCTAAAGACTTTTTTCCTATTTAGTTTAACGACACAAAATATATCCCAAAATATTCCTTAGTTTTGGGATTGTTTGAAAAAAAAAAATTATTTGGTTCTAATTAGTCGTAATTTGCAATGAAGTCAAAAACTCACCCATCTCTTACTTTACATTCTGACTGTCACTTTCCCCATCTCTATATATACCTTGACTAACTATTCCTTATATATGTTAGTTTTCTCTGTGATAGTAAAGAGTGAGATTTGAGAGTGTGAGCGGTACATTGAATTTCCCATTTTATTCATGTTAACTTTCACTGGCTAACATATTCCTTAGTTTTGGGGTTAAAGTATGTTTGAAAAAAAATCCCTTTTATTTGGTTCTAATTAGTCATAATTTGCAATTAAGTCAAAAACTCGCCCGTCTCTTACTTCACATTCTGCCTGTCACTTCCATATATATATATCTTGACTAACTACTCTTTATATATGTTAGTTTTCTCTGTGAGTGTAAAGAGAGATTGGAGAGTGTAAGTGGTTGATTGAACTTCCCACTTTATTGTATATTAATATTCAGCAGCTAAAGCTTATACATAAGACGGGTCAGTTTTGACTTAATTATAGCAAAATGATTTTTTATATATATTTTTTTATTCTCCAGTCGTATTTATCTTAATTTGATTTGTTTTGCAAACTAACTTTCTTCCTGATCATAATTATTTACCCAGAGTTCAATGGGTGACCCACTGGTTACGTTTTTTTTTTTTTTTTTTTTTTTTTTGTTTTTCTAGTTATCATATAAACTTTGATAATGAAGGGTAATGTGAGACTTAATCTTGCAGTTTATACCATATAACGTCTTGTTCGTATTCTGAAGAGAAAGCTTTTGCAATAAACTATGTAAAGTGTCTTTTTAAGTCTTTTGTATTGCTATCTAAAGAGACACTTCTTTAAATCCTTTGTTTCTTTGGTGTTTTTCTTTCTTTCCCTATTTGAAAGCAATACTCATAAAAATGGCTTTGGTTTTTGCTTTCAACTCAGACAAGATTAGAATTGATTTTATTTGGTTTTAGTCTTTTGGCCATTATCACACAAACAGTTTCTTGGGTTAACACAAGTATTTAATGTCTTGATAAGAACCTAGTTGTCTTTTATACTGTTTTGTTCATACTCCTGTGTATACTGATCTCTAGTTTATTAATGTATAATAGTTTTTTGTAATTGTGAAACTCTGATTTTTTTTTTTAGTGTCCTCAATAAGACATTAAACTGCATCTAATGGTGAAGTTCCAATTTTGGAGCTGTGGGTAGTTTGGAGTACTCCTTCGTCATTACTCCCTAGTCTACTCTGACCTGAGTAAAAAAAAATAATCATGTTAGGGTCACCTGGTGTTGTGTGGGGTATAAATGTTATCCTTCTAAAAGAGTAATTAACATTTGAAATTAAAAATCATATTGCTCAAACTAGTCTTTATGGGAATGAAAATTCATTTTCAATATATATATATTAACCAACTCCACCACACAAGCAAGATTCAACATAGGGTCAGTTTCTTAAGCAGTTTACCAGGTTTGAATTCAGTTTTCCTTCTCCTAGGCCGGTTACCTAGCCGAGAGTAATGAGCTAAGTCTGCCCTACTATTTACCCATAGCTGAAGAGGGTAGTTGGATGCATACCTTTCCCAAGGATAATTGGTGCTATGTGAAATGCAAACGGCCTGGACCAGGATTTGAACTCGGGTCAACAAGTCTATTTCCTATGACTCTAACCATTAAACCACATGCCATTTATTTTTTAATATGTTATGGAAGAAAATAGGGCTTTTCTGCAGATGCTGAAATATGGACTAGTGTCATCACATGGTATTGAAGTCAGTAAGTCTACTGTTGGTTTGAATAACAGCAGCTAAGTACAACTCAAGCAGTGTCCAAGACAGTTGGTATATATATATTATATATATATATATATATATATATATATATATCAAGAATGACCCATTCATGAATTTGGGTGATTTGGGTCATTCCATTCCTTGAGTTCTGATTGGCTGCTTGATTTGAATGACATTGTGGAGTCTTATATATATATATATATATATATATATATCCTGTCATTCTGCAGTAGACTTTGTGACTATTCGAGTTTGTATTTAAGTTACAACCATTTGTTGCCTTGTCTTCCCAGTTCGACGGTAATTAGAACTTGAATTATTCTTCACATGGTAGCATGGTTTGTGTGCCATTATTAGCAATATGGGTTATCACTGAGTACCCCCATAGACAGGAGACTATAAGTAATTGAAGCTTAGTGTATATTGTATGACCCATGTAAATGTTGGGATGCCAAGAAATTGTATATTCAGATGGATATGGCTGCAGATAGCAGTTAGGTCAGAAATATAAAGATTTTTTTTGGCGGTGGTGTGTCTTCACATGGTATAAATATTTATTCTGTAAATACACAAAAATGTGGTACAAGGTTTAAAATGGGAAGGAGAAGGCTGGTCTTCTCTATCCTGACTTTTAAGTTAACTATTTCCATTCATGACCCAATTCATACTGCGATTTTTCCATTCACCATAAAACCAATTCACACTGCAATCACCAGAACTTGCCAGTATCTCTATTAAAAAAACAAACAAAAAAAACTATCCCTAATCCCATATTTATATAGTCATATGAGAGAGAGAGAGAGAGGGATATAATGGTTAGGAAACTAATTTGGCAAACCATTGGTTGTGAGTTAAATACTTACTGAGTGATTCAGACTTTTTGGCTTTGTAGCCTAAGCTAAGCTAAGTAAATAACCCTGTTCAGTTTTTTGACTGTAGCAATTTTTCTTTAACTACTGTGTATATAAACTTAGCTTTTGATCATTAGTTAATATGGTCACTTCAGCTAGTGTAATGGGTTAACAAGCTAGATTAGTAGTTTGATTCTCACTGGGTGCCTCTTATTAAATAACATAATCTAAGTCAGTAAAGTTGGGTGGCCTAAAGTTGGTATCAGACAGTGAGGGCGTCTCTCCTTTTCACTAGCACTAGACCAAGGAAATTGTTTTTGTCTGAGGTGGAGCACCACATCTACCATCAGCTCCTTATGTTACTGCACAGATCCCTGTGCTATTCATGCGCTGAGTTAGCAAGGGCTAATATCCATCTAGGAACTTTGTGGTTCCAAGGTGGACGCTCAGTATATTGATAACAAAATTGCATTTAAACTGGACTCTAGATATATATATATATATATATATATATATATATATATATATATATATATATATATATATATAAAATTTTGCAGCATCAATGTTTTTGTTTTGAATTCATATTATTTTCGTCTCCTCTCTCAATGATTCCGGCGTAAAAAAACAAGCTCTGAAGATGATTTTCATAAATCGAAATATTGTTCAATATTAGCTATCAATGATATAAAATGTTTTCACTTTAACAGCATATTGTGTTATTTTCATATCCTTTTATCTATACTCATTCATATATGTATATGTATGTATATATGTATATGTATGTAGAAAAAAATTTTTTTTACAACTATTAATGCTCTATATTTAAAGATACTATATAATATATATTTAAAGATACTTATACTTTTTACATATTGAACTATTTAAAATGGATTCTATCTGAAATACAATGAAGTTGAATTCTTTTGTATTCAAGCAGCATATTTTATTAAATATAGCAGACAAGGATTTGGTGTTGAATTGTTCAAAACTTTTTTATTGGCCTTTTCTTGTTAGCAAGCAAAATGTCGCCACTGCAGATGAAGGAAGTTTAAAAATTGTTCAATGTCTGTTATAACCTGAGTATATGTACTTTTAACTATTGTTGGTCATTGTCTGCGATGTGGTTACATTAAGGATGTTTTGTGTTCAATTAATTTTTGAATAGGCACATTCATTAAAAAAACTCCACATAAAATGTAGATAGAAGGGTATGAAAACACACAATATTGTTAAAATGAATATATTTTTATATCATTTTCTTAGCTAAGTAGTAAAGTAAAGTCGACGGGGCGGCCTAAAGTCGGTATCAGCCAGTCAGCGAGGGAGTCTATCCCCTTTTCAATAGCGCTAGACCAAGGAGATTGTTTTTTAGCATCTGAGGTAGTGTGCCACACCTACCATCAGCTCCTTACTTTACCGCACAGATCCAGTATCGAACTAGGGACCTTGTGGTTTCTAGCCGAACGCTCTACCGACTGAGCTAACCCGGCCCCTAATTCTTAGCTAATATTGACAATATTTCGATTTTTAAAAAATCATCATCAGAGCTAATGATAATTAGGTTCGTTTTTAGATTTGAATGTTTTTAATCTGGACTCATTGAGAGAGAAGCAGAAAAACAATTTAAATTCAATCCGGAAGCATTGTTTTTCCAAAAAGTGTGTAAGCTATGCTATCGCTTTGTCTTTGTACATGTCGCTACATTGTATTTCTTCAGTGTAACAGTTTTTGAAAGAAAAAGAAATACAAATACAAAAATAGAAAAATTCTCTTTTTCAAAAAAATAAGTTTTAACCCGTTCATGGTCGGTTAGTAATGGATTTTTTCATATATATATATAATCTCATCCACATATTCCTGTTTTGACGTGTCCCGTCTCCTCGGTGCAGCCAAACTTTGTAAGCTGCTTGAAGCCGGGATTGAAACTTGGCCGATTTTTCATCAGTTGGAGCCTACCAGCCCACCCACTAACAGAAACGGAATTTTTACTGATAAATACATACATATGTAAAGGCTACCAGAGGGTATCTTGTTTTGAGGGGAGCCTTACAATTTCATTGTGATCTGTGAAATAAGTAAAAATTAAAGATTGTCAAATTTTCATTTGAAGAATTTATACAAGGTATACAAAAATTGGTACCATTATAGTATGTGTCTACCCCCCCCCAAAAAAAAAGGCATATAAGGTTATAGTAAGTAAAGTTGTTGGTATCGGCGATGGAGTCTATCCCCTTTTCAATAGTGCTAGACCAAGGATATATTTTTTGGCGTCTGTGGTGGAGCGCCACACCTACCATCAGCTCCTTACTTTACCGCACAGATCCCTGTGCTACTCATATGCTGAGTTGGTGAGGACCGGTATCGAACTAGGAACCTTGAGGTTTCTAGCTAACCCCGACCCCCAAAATCATGTCTCTCTTATAGTATGTGGCCTGCCATAAAAAGCATATAAGGTTATAATAATTGCTAACCCTAACCCAGAACTTTAGAATGTTTTAGAATTAAATAGATCTCTGATTCATGTAAATTATGTATAAATTCTTTAATTATTCTTAATTACTATATACATCTTATGACTGAATTGCATTTCTTGAAATTGAATATATGTGAAAAATAATTAATTTCAATAAATTGCCTACTACTTATATCTATAAATATACTCTTACTGGGGTAGGACACCTACAATAACAGAATCAAAAATGTAGGCCACATACTATAACGGCACCCAAAAATTTATCAGGTCTAAAAATTAAATCTAAAAAAAAACAACTATGGTGAACATCCCAATCACTAAACTTTCTCATAAATGAAACTATAACAGGTAGCCACTTTTAGTGTATTAATACGCTAGAATTTTCTTTTTGGACGATGTAACTAATTAGGTGATTATGGAAAAAGTTAAGGGTTAAATCCTACTTAACGGACATAAATTCCACCATCGTATGTCCCCCCCACCAAATGAAGAAAAAAAATACTAAAAATCAAGGAATTGACTGAATTTAATGAAAATTTTCAGTGTTGATACATTAATAAATAAAAGATATAATGTGTAGAAGTTATCCTCCAGATATAGAAACAATATGATACTCACCATCGCAGTGGGGTTCTAACTACCGTCGAGTTAGTAGACGAGAACAGGCAAGCTGTAACTTAAACAGTCCTTGCATGCTGCTGGCAAGAGTGGGTACTTATCCTGTTCTTACTAACCCTGAAATCCAACAGCCAATCAGAACTCAGGAAATGAACTTGCCTGAGTTCATAATGGGAACAATCCAAAGCTCCATATAAGCCACCTACCAAACTCTAGTTTTAGTCTTGCATTCATCTTGTAACAGAGTTGAATACTTTACACAAAATCCAACATAATGTACCCAGTTATTTTATTTAAAAACCTTTACTTTTTTTTTTTTTTTTTTTTTTTTTTTTCGGGTCAATTAATTTTGAACCACATGTTTGTGAATCTGTGTTACGCTCAAAGATACGTGGTTCAAAGTTAAGTGAGCTGAAAAAATGAAAGTTTCCAAATAAAATAACTGGTGCATTATATCTTTAATTCATTAATATATCAATACTGAAAATTTCGTTAAGTTCTGTTAATTCCCTTTTATCACACATTCAACGTACACTGAACATCTTTCATCTTTTACTCATACAAATATTCAATGTCCTTAAGGTTTTAATTCAAAATTTAAAAAAAACCCCGAAATACTTAAGTATTGACATAGAGAGTTTCCATCGTTCATGGCATCCTGTGTTTGTTTTCTTTAAAAAAAATTTTCTCCACATACTGTACGATTAATTTCCTCATTGTACTTCCATATTATACTATGTGATCATTTTAGAAATGGAAAAATTATCTTTGAGGGAAATGATGTTGGAACATAGTTCCCCTGTCAGTCTGAATACTGAAGACATTTTTAAACTGATCCTTCCATAGAATTGATAAAATATTTGGAATTGCTGTTTTTGCGGTCTTTTACAATGATTTTAATTACCAATTGTACGCATTAATCTCTACTCTCAACTAAATAAGGAACAATGCACACACCACTGTAATGAGGACTTCTTCAGTAGTACATTGAGGTATAGATTTGTCCCAATGAGTAAGGTCTTCAATTGCATTCAATGCTTATATATATATATATATATATATATATATTATATATATATATATATAATATATATATATATATCTTTGATAATTAAACTTCATACAGTTTCAATTTCACACTTTTAGAAAGATAGAAAGGATTTGTTAAGGCATTTTTTTTTCTTTAGAAAAATATAATTTCTAGCAGATAATCTTTGAGGGAAATGATGTTGGAACATAGTTCCCCTGTCAGTCTGAATACTGAAGACATTTTTAAACTGATCCTTCCATAGAATTGATAAAATATTTGGACTATGGCTTTCTTTATTGTAGTAATATTTTTATAATGAATTAAGGCTATAGCAATACTAATCATTATTGTGTGTATGTGTGTGTGTAAGAATATTAAAAAAACAAATATTAAGAGGACGTATTAATAAACTAGAATTTTCTTCTGTTCAATAGCTGTAACCAATTAGGTGTTTATGAAAAGAGTTGACATTATTTATGAATTTATTCTAACCAACGAGTAGGTGTTTATTTTTAATTTCATGTAAATGGGATGATTTGTTTGCTTTGGAAAGTCACGTGTGTATGTATTTATATACATACACATTTGTAGGTTTTATATCTGATAATTAAATATACAACTTCAATTTCATTGTGATTTTATCATTTTAGAAATAGGAAAATTATCTTTGAGGGAAATGATGTTGGAAACTTTGTTTCCCTGTCATCTGAATACTGAAGACATTTTCTAACTGATCCTTCTGAGATCTGATAAAACATTTGAACTGTCTTTTCTTTATAATTGTAATAATATTTTTATAATGTACTGTTTTATTAAGTTGTGATATAACAGGTAGGATTGCTATAATCTTTTATATGCAGATTTTATAATCTTTATTATTTGTTAAACAAATTGGGGGTGGGGAAACGATTCCTTTTGCACATCTACAGTGACGGTGAAAATTTGACAAAAGACCTAAGATATGAGATTAGGATATAGAATTAAATGGGAAATGATGTTGGAACATAGTTCCCCTGTCAGTCTGATACTGAAGACATTTTTTAAACTGATCCTCCTTAGACCTGATATATTTATTTATTTTTACAGTGACAGTGAAAATTTGATGAGTCTTAAGATATGAGATAGGATATAGAATTAAAGTATATATATTCTCTAGAAATACTTTTACACTATAGCAATACCATTCAACAATTCCTTCTTACTTGGTCCATATCTTTTAATAAACTGTTTATATAAGCTTTGATATCATAGGTAGAATTTGTTAAACAATTTGGAATTGATAAGATAGGAAATAGAATTAAATTATATATTCCTAGAGTGGCTTTTTCACTATAGAATTCTTATAGATTTTATAAGCTTTGATTATTAAACCTAATTCTATTATTACTGTGATAGAATTTATATGAAATGTTTTTTGAGGGAAATGATGTTGGAACATAGTTCCCCTGTCAGTCTGAATACTGAAGACATTTTTAAACTGATCCTCCACAGATCTACTTATATATTTTACTTGTCTTTATTTATACAATAAAATCTAAAAGTTTTTTTTTTTTTTTTTTTTTTTTGTTTGATACAGGTATTATCTTTAGGGTTCTTGGACAATAGCTGTAACCAATTAAGTGATTATTAAGTGTTAAGGTTTTATTTATGGGTGATTGTTTGTTTATTTTTAACTTCATGTAATAATTTGTCTTGGAAAGGTCACGTGTGTCTGTGTGTGGTCATTGTAGGTTTTATAATCTTTGATAATTACATATACAACTTACATTTTATTGTGATTTTTTTTTCATTTTAGAAAAAGAAATTATCTTTGAGGGGAAATGATGTTGGAACATAGTTCCCCTGTCAGTCTGAATACTGAAGACATTTTTAAACTGATCCTCCTTAGATCTACTTATATATTTTACTTATGTCTTTATTTATGCAATGTGATTAATAAAATCTTTCAGTTTATATACAGATGTTTTTTTAGGGTTAGACTATTTGTAATCTATTAATAAACTAGAATTTTCCTCTTGGACAATAGCTCTTACCAATTTGTAGGTATTGTTTATGAAAAGATTTGTTGAGGATGTACATATATATATATATATATATATATATTATATATATATATATATATATATATTATATGTTTGTTTGTTTGTTGAGATGTACTTTATATATATTTGTATCAAATTATCTTTGAGGGAAATGATGTTGGAAACTTTGTTTCCCTGTCATCTGAATACTGAAGACATTTTCTAACTGATCCTTCTGAGATCTGATAAAACATTTGAACTGTCTTCCTTTATAATTGTAATAATATTTTTATAATGTACTGTTTTATATAAGTTGTGATATCACAGGTAGGATTGCTATAATCTTTTATATGCAGATTTTATAATCTTTGATTATTAAACATTAATGTTTTGGTTTTTTTACCTTAGGAAAAAAATTCATATCAAATTATCTTTGAGTGAGATGATGGAAACTTTGTTGCTGATCTGAATACTGAAGACATTTTCAAACTGAACCTTCTTAGATTAAATATATAAAAGAATAGACTATGAAAAAACATATTTAGAGGATGTATTAATAAACTAGAATTTTCCTCTTGGACAATATCTATAACCAATTGGTAAAAATTTGTTTATAAAAAGATTTGAGGCTATACTTTTTTTTTCTTTTATGAAAATATAATTTGTATCAAATTCTTTGATGGAAATGATGTTGGAAACTTTGTTTCCCTGTCATCTGAATACTGAAGACATTTTCTAACTGATCCTCCTCAGATGTGATACAATATTTGAACTGTCTCTCTTTTATAGTTGTGATAATATTTGGTAATCAACTGTGATATAAACTGATATGTAATTTTATAAAAATGTTTATTAAGCCGACACTATAGCATTTCGGTTTGTTTACTAAACCATCGTCTCAGTAAAAAAAAAAAAAAATTATTGGTAAACGGAAGTCTGCAAGTAGATTGTAGGATCAAATGTTTGGGTCAGGTAGATCTGTTGGATAACTTGGGGTTAGTGGACTTCGATTGAAATGCTGATTTGCTGGTGTGTGTACGGGGAGGGGAGAGAAAATGGTTCACATGGGGAAAAATTATTTGCTATTTTTAATTTTCACCTTTTATCTACCAATTTTCAAATATAGTCTCTTTTATGCTTCATGGAAATTTGTTTGCAATGAACTCTGCTATACTTATCTTAATTGATACTACTGTGAGGTTCAATGTTATAATATATGGTATAACTTGTTAAAACGAACAAACAAGAAAATACGTTATTTCGACGTGCTGAAGTTGGGTCATTTTCTGGACCCCCCCCCCCCCCTCATCTCTGGCGTCAGAGAGTCCTAAGAACATTCTAAAAGTTTCAATTGCTGACCATTGATTATACGTAACGGCAGAAACAATGATTGTTTGCTTTTAATGACTATGTAACTTTAATTATAATATACACCTTGCCTGTGTGAGGTTGGAATACACTGACTATCCTCCCGCAGAGAGGTAATACCCTCTCCTGAAAGGGTGGTATCCTAGGTATGACCCTAAACTGCCTAGTTCTGGAGATGTGGGATGTCTTCATCGGCATGGTCAAATAGATGTTTACAAATCATTCCTATTTGATAGGACTGTACTAAAAACAAAAGATCGTTAACTACATAATGTAAATATAAATGTACAATGAACACAATTCCCTAACCTTTTGACATGCAACAATACTAAGACCAGTTGATTGCCATTCGGATCAATCATTTGATAATATTGCTCGTAAGTTATAGATACTAGCAAATATATGCACCCTCCGGGGTGCAAGTATTTTAGTTAAATTTATAATAAATATCAAATTAAATTAGAAAGGCTAATGAAACTGAATAAGAATGTAGATAAAAAGATTTTGAACAGAGGGGGTATGATTGAAAAATAGAACAACGTTGAAACTAACTTCTTCCATCATTTTCGTTACTCCCGTCTTTCATTGGTAATTTTTGCCTAATTAAATGTTTAGTTAAAATAGGAAGTAAAGATATTACAGTTATTTCTTCTTGTTAAAGGATTTCTTTTAAGATTTAATGAAGAATTTTTGCTCATTTCGATAAGATAAAAACCAAACAATTAGAAATCCATAATACTAAGCATATATTTATTAAATTTCAATTTTTTAAAGATCAATATGCAAATTAGCCTTCCGCATTCATACTGTAAACCTCTATTTTGTTGTATATATAAATACAATTGCAATGTTGTTAGTATGTAGATATGGTCAACAGTCTTAAATGATGAAACAATTTTATTAATAATTAAGGTTAAATAGAAATAAAAGTCTGGCAGAAGTGATG